>JACATO010001715.1:0-84632 GCA_018389105.1 Nautilus pompilius | reverse complement strand
TCGTTCAGCTGTCTACAGCATCTTGATATATACTGAAAACAACTCACTATACAACACGTCGTTATACTTGTGACAAAAAAAGGTACTAACTCTGTGTCGGATACTGAAGTGAGTTCTGTAGCAAAATACCTAGGAAGTTTAAGTTCTACTAATCGCTTTGAATAACTTTCATCTTTCATTTCACAAATTATCTAGGTGAACAACTTCGATCTCCTCTACAGGATGTCGACGTTCCTAACAAAATAAGAAGACTAAGACTGAGCCACTATGACGTACATTTTAGTTTATATCGAGAAACGTTTCCTCAAAATCTTACGCAGTCTGGCCATTGTTAGTCGGAATATTTCTGTGGCGGCAGAGATTTCTTTGATTATGACATTTTGGTAAAACTATCCATTTTAGCGGAAACAGAGAAGATGGCAAACGAACTGTGGTCAACTAACCATTAACCAGTTTGGTTTAGTATCTATAAGGAGGAAAATGTTCACGTAACGGCTTCCAGAGGATAGACGGTCCTTTACTTGATTAAATACTGTCACCAGTTGTTTTTTTTTCTTCTTTACCCGTAATCTATTCTAACAATTTTAATGCTAACAAGATAATACGTTCTAATATTTTTACTGCGCTGGAATTTTAGCTAATTTGCATTCATGGCCACTAGTAGTGATGTAGATGCCACCCGCCCAAAACTCCTAATCACCCAGCATTGCCTTAACCTCTCTTTATAATATTCGAAATCACATCGTTTTCCTTCACTTCAGTCAGTCACTTATCAGTTTTCTTAGTTCCGTGAAAGCGAAAAAAAATAATAATAAAAAAAAAAAAAAAAATCGAGATAAAAATTAGTTCGGCAAGATTATCTCAGTTGTCGGAGGCGCGTGTTCAGCCATTTACTTCTCCACTCGTCCACCACGTAGCGCCTGAGCTATAAAGTCACGTGCTCTCCTCGCCTAACCGTTCTCCTGCTCCACGGACCGACAAAGGTAGGTACTGAGCTTTCTTCCCGCGGTACACCTGAAATACCGAAAGTATAGACGTCGCCAATGATTAGGGATAAGTCAGGGCGATGGGTTCTATTACGATCTTCCTAGAACATCTGGAACATGACTGTGACCCGAATACTATCGCAATACTGACGTATTACCTACCAGAAATGTGAGAATATATCTATGGTTTATCGTCCCCTAGTCGCTCCGACTGCGATATTCGGGGATGCTACACAAAGTAATGACAGCGTTAGAAGAACTTCGTCATCTGCAGAGTCGTGATTCTCCCCTAACCTACGCTGTAGGTGAAACAATTTTTTACAGTCCAAACCAAAGGTAGTAAAAAAATTAGGATTTATATATAGTTACAGTACAGGAAAAGGAAAGTTTGGCTAAAACTTTAAAAAGGAATACTAAATATCTAAGATTAATTAATGAAAAACTAAGATTATAATAAACTAAGGCGCCTTTCAAAGTATTTTATGGGCTTAATGTAAGTAGTTCAACAAAATCATCGCAAAGAATATTACAAAACAGAAGAAAAATAAAGTTGACATTTCGTAATTAAGTATATTAAGCATTTTTCTTTGGGACTTTCGCATAATAATACTAATACTACTACTACTACTACTACTACTACTACTACTACTACTACTAATAATAATAATAATAATAATAATAATAATAATAATAATAATAATATAATAATAATAATAATAATAATAATAATAATAATGGAGTTTTGGTAAAAGAAGACAAAGAAGTCCTGGCTCATAGTATGCGTGACAAGACCAACAAGAAAGCAAAGATGGGATAAGATACGTAGCTTGATCCACAGACATAACATCAGAGAGAGAGAGAGAGAGAGAGAAGAGAGAGAGAGGAGAGAGAGAGAGAGAGAGAGAGAGAGATAATGAAGTACCGAGATTTAAAGGTAGAAATTTTAAAATTCTAGAAAGTTAGAGTAGAAGTGACACCAGTTGTGAGCGGAGCCTTAGGGGGCAATGATGGAAAAACATGAAGATTACGTAGAAAGAGACGAGAGCATCTGGATAAAAGATCTTCAGTGCTTGGAATGCGCTACAACTCTTTGATCCTTGGAAGAAGTTTGCAGTTGTATACTGCAATGAACCATCACTTTTCGGAGATTTTAATAATAATAATATATTCGTCTTTTTGTTCCCATTAATACTTTAAAGCAGATAGCACAATTCCACAAATGTTATTAGTCCAAATTTTAAGGAAAATTTTGGGTTTTTGACCAACCAGCTGTCAGTTTTATGAGAATTCTTATTTAAGCAAACAACTGTTAGAAGTTCACTTTCACTATATATTGACTCTTTCAAGAACAAAGAAACCTAAACCATAAAGGCGAACAAGTTACGAAGAACAAACATAATAGCAATAGCGTAAATACGAACAAGCAACAACAAATAACTGAAAATCTTCGAAAACTTAGCATTTTGATCTTTGTTTTTAATTTAATTGATTTTGAGAATATATTTCCTTATATCTTTCTATTCAGTATTTTTGTTGTGTTTCGTTCTTTAAAAATGTTCCCTTTTTTCTTAACCCCTAACAACTCTGTATTACTAAGCACAGATTGAGCCATATGGGCTGTGATTCAAGTACCGTCCTCGTTAATATACATTACCCTTTATAATGAAAAATCTCTGACCCTCAGGTATTTTGTATTACGAGTGTTGGGCCAACTCACACAAATACTGACAAGGCTGGGCCAGGTTGTGTAAGTATGGTAAAATATAACGTGGGATACGAAGAGTTCAAGTTAATGAAAAGCTAATATTGATATAAAAACCTTATTTGATATATATATTTTTACTCTGTATTTAAGAAACAACCAACTGAATTTGTCTATTTCATCTTCACCTGACATCCATTTTAGTGTTGAAGATATATTTATAGTCCGAAGAGGGATAAAATGCCAATTTTTTGTGCAATTTAAATCATTCTGTATTTCGATGTTGCTACTTTCATGTGGATATTTCGCCATTTATCCCAAAAAATCTTGTCGACTATTATTAGATATTTTGATTTCCTGATCCCTGAATTGTATCTAAACGAGAGATGAGTTTAAACTTCCGTTGGATCGGGTTTCGAGAGAATGGATTCCAAGCTTGGCGTTCTTCAGTTGTTAACGGTCTGGGGAAAGTGCAAAGACTGTGACCGGGAATGTTTTTCGGGGGATGAAAGATCTTAGTTGTTTGAAGCGATTAGAGAAATTTAAAATTCCCACTTTGAACAATGGTAGATCTGATTAAGACATTTAAAAGGCAAGACAAATGTCGACGAGTTGTTTCGTTCTCTCGGTTTACAGAGGGAAACATTAAAAGGTTGTAAAGTTGGTAATCGTCACAATAAACCGAACATGGGATATTTTGGTTCTTATATATATTTCTAGCTTCGTGGTAAATAACACGCAGATAAGTGGAACTGCGCTATCATCGATTATGGAATTTATATTAGTTTGAAGGTTTTTCCCACACTTTAAAATTAACTTCACACAGCAGATGGTAAATAAGATCCGCTTCTTTACTTTTCCAAAATCTAGCATATGGTAAACTTTGAGTCAGCGTCCTGCAACGACTTTTAAAAGAGAAACTTTGGGCTAATTATCAAATCCCACGTTGTAAGAACATGAAATGTGCATTATTAGTAGGTCTGACCAAACTTAAATCATGATTATCGATACGGATAACTGTTAATTGATGACAGCAGGAAGGACAAACGGCTCGTAAGGTTGGTTATTTTATTATTAAATTAAAAACTGTAAAAGCAAATAAATGAAGCCACCTTTTGTGTAACTCATCCCAGAATTTCCTTTGAGTTCCGATATCCGCAGCGGTTAACCGAATTGTCTAACGCCCTAACTGAGAATCCGTATTTCCCCTTTTAAATGAGAAACGTTTAAGTAAAAGGTAGAATACCGAGATTCTTAGATGCTTTTAATAACTGTGTTCCGGCTGCTGCCCTAACATCCAAAAATCGGACAACTGGTCAGAGGAAGGTGTGTAGCCGACCAGGTGTATGAAGGCCAAACAGCTGTCGTCTTGAGATTAAAATTCGTTTAAAACAAAATTATTGTATAAAAAAACAAAAAAACAAACAACAAAACAAAACATCAGACTTTAAACTCGAGACGCTTGACTTCACAAGGTGCTAACTGAGTTATCGTTCTTGTTATTGTTTCTATGACGTATTTCAGAGAAAGAAGAGAAAGCGAAGAAATAAATGAAAATGCATCTTTTCAAATTCAAGCGTCATACAATTTGCTTTGTTGGCCGTAAAAGCCAGCATAATTCCTGCATTGCTATGGAATTAATTAGAATTAGCTATAATTTATAACTATTGGAAATTAGAAAAAATCAACCACTGATAGTTTTACTCGGCCAACAGAATTAAAATAGTTTCCATAGTTACTGCGATTGATGCCAATTTTATCCTGATTTAATAAGAGTTTTTCAGAATTGTGTTTGCCAGGGAGATCACAACCGACCTTTTGACCAGTTAAAGGAAATGAAAATACATATTGATCTGACTCGCCAAAGTTCTATTTGCTTCATTGTTTATTCGCTTAAATCAGAATCACTAAGTAAAACAACTGAAAGGGTTTGGAGTTAACTAATATTCTGATTCTTGTAGACCATACTTTTCTCAAATTGTAACTTTCTTTGCAGATGGCCCAGATGAAGTACGGCTTGTTGATTCTCGCAACTTCTTTCACCTTCATCCTGTACGTGTACTCTTATAATATTCGTTTGTCACATTCTAATCATTATTCTTTATAATTTATATATTTTTTTCTTTTTATACAGACATCTTGTGTGGTTGTGTGTGTGTGAGAGAGAGAGAGAGAGAGAGAGAGATGGTGAGAGAGAGAGAGAGAGAGAGAGAGAGAGAGAGAGAGAGATGCTTAGCGTTTTTTCTGTAGCGCTATTGTCGTACTGTTTCGAAGTTAGACCGGTGCCAGTAGCCTGGCGTTGCGGAGAATTTTCAGCTGTTCTTATTGGTCTTTCTGTTACCAGCTGCAGGCCGGGAATAACCATCGACGACAGCCCAGAGGCGAGAAAGCTATTCCATCTCGCCGACGTCAACAACAACAGCATCCTGACCTACCCAGAGTTCCACGGAGCACTCTTCACTTTTGATGAAGACGGTAATAACCTATAAGCTCATAAGAAAAAAAAAACAACAACAACAAGGAAATAAAACCCACTGTTGCTTTGAGCACTTCTAATTTCGGGCCGCAGAAAACCGTTTCGTATTTCGTGTACCCAGACATCGTGGCTTGGCACTTAGAAGCCAGTGTCTCGGTTTCTTTTATGCAGCTAGAGGAAATGAAAAACTACTCGGTCATGCACTTAAAGGAGGGAGTTGATATAAACGTGGAGATTTGTGGGAGACCGAGGCTGGTTGCTACACGATTCAGTTGTTACAGAGCCAGCAGTTCCTAGTTAAACATATGGATGAGCTACAATCGACTCCATTGACAACAGCCAGCCCAGTAACGTTAACTGTAAATAACCATAATGAAGTCGTGATTAAACATCTGGAACGTAGCTGGATCATATACATTATTAAACATTAACGGTTTCTCCGGACTTCTAAGAAGTCATTTACAATATTTTGGGTAAATATTTTTTTTTTTTATAAAAAAGAAAAAAATGAACTTTATGAATGTTGCTCTAGTTTACGGTAAAGCGGGAGTAAAGGGACTTTAGTTCTACACCGGACGACTGAAAAACAGGGGAGCGCACTGTTTCTGTAAAAAAAAAAATAGTAGAGGCCAGCGAAGAGATTCGACAGATGCGGAGAGAGGAGATTGGCGTGTTAAATAAAAACGAGTGGAGGGGCGGGAGGATGGTAACCCTGGTTTTGATCGGGATGCGTTCTGCACGATAAATCAATGAGTCATAGAAATCCACAGGTAGAGATATTTAGAGCCATGACTCTAAACTGGCTAAAGTATCGGATTGTTCGGGCTTGCAAGAATCGGATAATTTTACCGGCGGTGCCGGCATGAAGCACTTAAAAACCGAACTGACGGGCGCTGGCTGTCCCCTTGAGCGACCTAGCATAATCAAAGACGTCGTCTTGTCTCTCACAGCAACCATTCTAAGCTAAGACGAAACCTAGAAATCGGTGCGGCGAAGGGTTAATGTTTTGGAAGTAAACCCAGTGTTCATTTTTACTGCGAGTTTCACTATAAAAATCAATATACAGCGGTCGTCGGAATTATTGTAACACACGACATAATTCCGAATTTATCCTTTAAGTGGGCATATATTATTGGTTTTGGATTCTGCAATGAAATATTCAGATATACCAGAAGGATATTTTGATTGGAAGACTCGTATGACAAAAGTTGTAACACATTTTTTTTACTTCTGTGTATTTCCTAACAATAATTGGCCAATAAATATAGAGTCGGGGTCAAATTATTGCATCAGTCAAGATAACTGGTTTTTTTAAGTACGTGAAGGGTATTTAGTATAAAGGCTATATGAATATAAAATTAAATTGACTTTTTAAAGGTAAAAATTCGTTTTGCACTGTAACTACAATATTAAGTTTATATGATAGTGGAATAGTTTTGGTTACCTTTGTCTGACGACAGTGAACCTATTACCGTGACTGATTTTACTAGTCACCAAATAAACTTTAGAAAACTAATTAGCTAAAGAAAGTAATAACTTTGCAATTACGCGGTGTAAATGATCTTATGGAGCTTTCTTATGTTCAGGAGATAAAGAAGTGCGTCAAGCGGAATTCATCAAAAAATGGATGGCGGATGGTTTTGGGCCCTTAAATCATGGTGTTAACCTCTTCTACAACTTTGATGTCAACGGAGACCAAAAGCTGACTCCTGTACCTGATTTCCATGCTGTGGAGAAATACTTCGATAGGGATGGTATGTAACGTAAACTGTGATGGTCGAGAGCATCTATATACTTGTACTGATAATAAACCGTACAAATAGTGCTGTGGATGACGTCATACCTGTAAAAATCTTTTAAAAAATTCCGCTTATAAATCAACCTTTATTAGTGGAAGTTTACTACGTAATCGAAGATCGATGTGTTCTTACTGAAAATCATTACATAGAGAGACATCTTTAAAGTTTTAATAAACCCAATGTAAGGTTCATCTGTGTCAGTAAATATTCATTAATTTTCTTTAATGAATCACATCAGTGTTTCATAATGTGTTCAGATACTACTCTTGAACCAAGTGATTGGCAGGAAATAACTACATCCAAAACAATAAGCATCGATTTTAGCTTGGTATAATTTTTGCATAATCTTGCATAACCTAAATATTTTATAAGATACCAATTAAAGCTTTAATTAGACAACGAAAGCAGCGCAAATAGCTGTACTGCGAGAACAAGACGTGGCTAGCAGTAATTTATTACATAGAATACATTTCACGAAAAATATTATCAGTACATTCTTAGTCCAGGGAAAACATCTGAATTTTTTAATTTGCATTTTTATGTAAGGTTATTCGCAGAGGTGATCAAGAATTATAAATCAGGGGGCAAAGAAGCCAAAAACTAATAGGGAATAGACTTCTGGTCGTCTTTTCACTTTGCTTTTTATTGTATTTCAGATGACGGCCAGATCACTACCGCCGAGTTTGTTATCCAGTGGGTGAAGATCTCTATCGCCTAATAATGATGATCAACGGAACATTTCTTTTTTTTTTTTTACAATGGATGAAACTTCATCTTTACTTCATCCTTATTGTCCGACTGACATTTACCAGCTGCGCCGTCTGGCGGAAGATACCACGTCCGAATCAAGTTTGTGAAGCGCGATGATGTCAGGCTCTTTGTGTCGGTCATTAGCGACGAAGTAAAGACGACTTGTCGTCCAGTGCGGAGAGAAGGACGACTGAGAACTTTGGCGAATGCAATAAAGGAAATCAGCCGCTCTTCTAAAAATTCTGCCAACAGTTAAAGCCTGACTGATCCTGCGTTTGTATTGCTTTCTTGAAATCAAAACGTTTACCATGTAACAATTAAAACAATTTGCGATCTAATTAAAAACGTATTAAATATATAGTTTTATTTTAGTTAATATAATTAAAATAGTCTTATGTGAAATAAAATAGAATTAACCTGCTTTAGAGACTATATTATCTTTGGAAATAAAATTAAAAAAAAAAAAAACAAGGTTGACCTTTTATAGTTTGGTTGGAAATGAAAAGAAATCAAATGCCAAATTTACCTATATTTTCAGTTAAGCTTTATGTAGGGAATACTGGGATTAGTTATTACATGGGTAAGTTTTTACAGGACAAGTAATTTCTAATCAAACGTACAGGTGGGCTGTAATCGACGTCATACGCTTTAACTCTTCCATCTGAGATCAAAGCATATGACGTCAATCATACCTCGTTTATACGTTTAATCGGGAATTACTGGTGATTAACGACTTATCAATATAACAACTAGACCCTGGTATTCTCTACCGTGCGATAGGTTTATTAAATCAATCGTGAAAAAAAAAGAATCACGAGTGATCGATGTTTAATAAGATTTCTCCGATATCATGGAGTCAAGAAATGGTTTGACAGAAAAAGATAACGAGACAGCCTCTCGTGGTCGGCTAATATAAAAAGCCAGACAAATCTAAAGCGCAGCGTCGAGAAACATTGGTACAGTACAATCTTTCTATTCGATATCTCTCCTGACATCTGTACCGGACCGACTGGGATTCAAACTATCTAAAACCGAACGAAAGAGGCCGTTAACCCTTAAGCATATTTTTGAAAGCTGTTTGTGTGTGTTTAGCTGTCACAAAGAAAATGTAAATATACTGTTTTTGGTTATTTTTCCCCGAGGACTACATTTGTAAATAAGTATAATCAATGAAACCAGTTTTCTCTTAAGTTTTCTGTAGGAAAAGAATGCAAATTCACCAGTCTTTGTTGGACCTCCTATCGACGACGTATTCTTGCTTGGGTGCTTTATATGATTAAAGTGGGATGGTTTTACCTAAAATAATTTAAAAACCGATTAGACATCTTAGAAGCCAAATATGCATTACATAAAACCTAAATGTTTTTTACTGGCTACCTCAAATTCAAATGATTTTAATACCACTTACGTGTACACTAACGGTCATAATAAAATAATTGATCAAGCATAAAGGAGGATATTTCACTAAAACGTTTTATGTGACATACGTGCAATTGTGTTTTATAACGGTTATATGCTTATGATAGGGCTCCATACTAAGTATGGTGTTTACTAAACGGTCATATGCTTAGTGATAGGCTTCATAACTAAGTATGTGTTTTATAACGATCATATCTTATGATAGGGGCTTCATAACTAAGTATGTGTTTTTATAACGGTCCATATGCTTATGCTAGGGCTTCATACTAAGTATGTGTTTTTATACACTGTCATATGCTTATGATAGGGCTTCATAACTAATATGTGTTTTATCTGCACGCTCTATGCTTCTGATAGGGCTCCATAACTAAGTATTGTGTTTTATACCTCCATCATAATGCTTATGCTAGGGCTTCAAACTAAGTATGTTTTTTTCCGATCAGATGCTTATGAAGGGCCTCCATAACTAAGTATGTGTTTTTATAACGATCATTGCCTTATGATAGGGCTCCATAACTAAGTATGTTTTTATAACGGTCATATGCTTATGATAGGGCTTCATAACTAAGTATGTGTTTTTTATAACGGTCATATGCTTATGATAGGGCTTCATAACTAAGTAATGTGTTTTTAATAACGGTCATATGCTTATAATAGGGCTTCATAACTAAGTATGTGTGTTTTTAAACGTCATATGCTTATGATAGGGCTCCATAACTAAGTATGTGTTTTATAACGATCATATGCTTATGATAGGGCTTCATAACTAAGTATGTGTTTTATAACGATCATATGCTTATGATAGGGCTCCATAACTAAGTATGTGTTTTATAACGATCATATGCTTATGAATAGGGCTCCATACTAAGTATGTGTTTTATAACGGTCATATGCTTATGATAGGGCTTCATAACTAAGTATGTGTTTTATAACGATCATATGCTTATGATAGGGCTCCATAACTAAGTATGTGTTTTATAACGGTCATATGCTTATGATAGGGATTCATAACTAAGTATGTGTTTTATAACGGTCATATGCTTATGATAGGGCTTCATAACTAAGTATGTGTTTTATAACGGTCATATGCTTATGATAGGGCTTCATAACTAAGTATGTGTTTTATAACGATCATATGCTTATGATAGGGCTCCATAACTAAGTATGTGTTTTATAACGATCATATGCTTATGATAGGGCTTCATAACTAAGTATGTGTTTTATAACGATCATATGCTTATGATGAGGGCTCCATAACTAAGTAATGTGTTTTTATAACGATCATTGCTTATGATAGGGCTCCATAACTAAGTATGGTGTTTTATATAAAAGGTCATATGCTTATGATAGGGCTTCATAACTAACGTATGGTGTTTTTATACGATCATATGCTTATGATAGGGCTCCATAACTAAGTATGTGTTTTTATAACGGTCATATGCTTATGATAGGGATTCATAACTAAGGTTGTTTTTAATAACGGTCATATGCTTATGATAGGGCTTCATAATAAGTATGTGTTTTTATAAGATCATAATGCTTATGAGAGGGACTCCATAACTACGTCTGTGTTTTCATACTCCTACGGTCATATGCTTATGATAGGGCTTCATAACTAAGTATGTGTTTTATATACGATCATATGCTTATGATAGGGCTCCATAACTAAGTATGTGTTTTATAACGGTCATATGCTTATGATAGGGATTCATAACTAAGTATGTGTTTTATAACGGTCATATGCTTATGTAGGCTTCATAACTAAGTATGTTTTTTATAACGGTCAATATGCTTTTGATAGGGTTCATACTAAGTATGTGTTTTATAAAACGGTCATATGCTTATGATAGGGCTTCATAACTAAGTATGTGTTTTATAACGATCATATGCTTATGATAGGGCTTCATAACTAAGTATGTGTTTTATAACGGTCATATGCTTATGATAGGCTTCATAACTTAATTGTATATGAGCCCATTGTTTATGGTGGTGTTCAAATTTTTTATAGCCAATACACATAAAAACTTCATGAAAAAAAACGTCCATAACAATGAATTAGTAGTTAACTAATCCTATAAATAGTAATTAATAGGTTCAACACTTAGAGAATTGCCTGAAAGAAGTTCAAAAAATAAAAAAAAAAACCAGGAAGGAAAGAAGAAAGAAAAAAGAAAAAACCAGTTTTGGTGAGAATCAAAAAGCCGGAACAAAAGATAAAAACACAATTAGAGAAAAAAAAAATGAAATTAGTAGGTACACTTTTAATTAACCTGATGAAATAGTATTTCCAAAGTAAATTTGTGGAAACGGTACTTTGAGTGTGACGCAAGAACATAAGTGACAGATCAGGCGGTGTTTATATCAGTCAAAAGTCAAAAGGAAAGCAACAAACGTTAGGAAATTATACCGTACAATATTGTGCAAGATATGTGTCATCATATTCTAGTCAGTACCATTTAAAAATATCAGAATAAGGAAAAAAAGAGTTGAAGCACTGTGCTTAGTAAGAGTTACAAACGCAGAGCACCTGAAAGGTAATTATTAATTGTTTAATCAACTGTTTGTTATTAACGTTTATATAAAGTTTTTCATTACACCTGCTAAGCATAATATTAGTCCCTGTTGTTGATTTTGCAATTAATATTAAAGAAGGTATTTCCATTACCTACCATTTCAGTAGCGTTAGTCTTACACTTGGCAACGGTGTTTTTACCTGTTTATTAACATCTGAGTTGTCATATTCTATGTATGTACAGCTGTCAAACGAGCCTCGACTTGATGCTAGATAAATATTCCTTGCCATTTGTAGACTCTACACGAATAAACTCTTAGCATCAAACACCCAAGGCCATTATTTAAAGACGCATGAAATTATTTTCTAAAATATATAAAGTAAATTTACTGATAGAGAAACAAAAACTTAAAAGGTATAATAGTAAATCCTATCATAATTTCTAGCATGCTTTATTGTTTACGCTGATATAGAGCCAACCAAGACATGGAAATAAGGAATAAAAACAGACAGAAATTACGTTGCTTATTTCAGAAGATCTTGGAATAGTTAGCGGGTGTATGGAATCTGAACTCGGTTTATATCTGCCGATACTTTTACAAACCTTCCCACAATTCAACGGTACAAAACGATAACTTTCGGTTAAGAGGAGCAACCACTATTATAAAAAATCAAATAGTCTATCTTCATTAGTAGATTAGAGAAAACAAATATTATTATGAATAAGTATTGTGATAATGGTTAGTGAATTGTTTTAAACGTCATGTATCGATGCAATCTAAATAGCTTTATGTGATGTATAAATAAGAGATTCTGTTTATTGCCCTTTTCAACAACTACTACCGTGACTCTACAGCACCACGCCTTTGTGATTTAATTGATGATTTCCCTCGAATACGAATGTCACGTGGAACATCTTCTGAACACGTGGGCTATTGGTAGAGCTAGAAAATTAAACGTCCACGAGAGAGTTTCCATGGTCTTTCTGATAAATAACTGTTTTTAAGAGCCACAGAATATAAACTCCGTTTTTTTTTTGTTTGCTGCTCGAACATAAAATTAGAATTTCAAAACCATCCGCGCTTATTTAGTCGGTGCTGAAGCAAAGATTCCCTTATGATGTACGCTGACAATGTTTTATTTGCTTCAAAGGACCCCTATGTAAGTTCAGTCGCAATATTCTGCTCGGCATACAGCACGAAGAAAGTGAAAATGCCGTTAAATGCTTACATTAGTGATCGTGTTCTTCTAATAACCTGCGAATTAGAAATCAAGTATTTTATTCGCTCGAGTGCGGACCCTTTTTGTTTTTGAACCTGATACAGCCTGGCACCGCGGTACGTCGGTGGGAGGAGGATCCACTTCTCACAGCACAGAACCCGAGAAACCTAAATGTCAAGAACGGGGAAAAAAACAACAACAAGAAGGAAAAGAAAGACTTTTTCGCCAGTCTAATCTCCGAACCTAAAATTATCTCAAGAGGTAGGTGAGAAACCGATAGTGAGGAACAGGTGATTGCTTAGCTGGTAAATCTGACTCTCCTCTGTACTTATTCCATGATAATAAGAATAAATGGCGAGTAAAGAGGTGAATTTCATTGGATTAAAAACCAAGCAAACTGATTTATCAGCATCCAACTCCGTTAGCTTTTTTCCTAAAATCTACGGCTATTTATTGATAGCTATTTTAAATGATTTTATTCCATCAAAATTTGTAATAATTTTAGCAGAGGTAGTTTTAATTTAATTTTATTCGATTCTGGTAAGTATGTTTGTTGTTGTTAACATTCAGTTTCTTCTTTTAATATGTAGGTCCGTGCTTTTAGGTATTTTTTAAAAATCTAATAGTAAAATTTCTAAGTATATTAAAATTATAGAATTTAAACGGAAAAAAAATGTATCGACATTTTCAGAAAATCTGTTTCCTCGCTACTGACAGTGATTTTGTTTGACTAAAATATTGGAATTGAAATTAATAAGACTTGTATAAGAACCGACACGTTCCACTGAACCGTACTGACGTTGATCCACAGGTACAATAAAGTTTCTTCCAAGCTGAATTTATAGATGGCAGTTTTTCTATGAATTAGCAAGCGTAATTAACGTTTTTGGACGCAATACGTTATAACATCTCATCGTGACGTCCTGCCGTCAGACTCGGAAGTTTACGTATATGTTGTACGAAGGAAGAGACGGCGTCAACTCTGGTACTGATGAGCGAGTGGTGAGCAATATGGAGGCTTCCACGCCACCTATCCTTAATACTATTTACATTTCGATCAAGAGACCCAAGTGAAGCGTTTTAGCAGCTTCCAGAAATTCTATATGAAACACATATGTTGCTATTTTCAAAAGATTAGTATGCACATATTAAAGATAGGCGGTGAGAAGCCCTCCATATACCACTCTCTCTCAAATATTGGGTGAGGCTCCTCATCACCTCACTTTCTGAGTTACTACACCGCCACTTTTTATCTTCCTTGTGAAATGAAAATCATTTTTTCTAGTTTATAATTAGTTTTATATTTTCTTTTTGAAACTGAACGAAAATTGTTTGTAATTTTGAAAATGAACTTTGACACTAACAGTTGGAATACCAAAATTAATTATTTTACCAAAAATCAATACCCGTGATGTTTACTTCATTATCTACATGAGTTATTATCAGGATCTAATTTACTTGCTGAAAGTCCTAGATTAATTTTTATAAAAATTTTTATATCACCATTAAATTTTTAATCATTAATATATCTTTTATTTTCAGCATTATTATTATTAATTGGATTTGCAATGTTTAGAATTTAATTTTCCCTTTTAAATCCATCATTAAGCATCCGCTATCCAGTATCACTATCATAACATCCTATCATATATATATAATCCATAACTATCTTGTGCTATAGCAAATGTACATTCTTTAACTTTTACTGTATCATTAAAAGCTTTTAATTTTCACAAAAAATGTTATCAAAAAATTCAGATCTGTTCTTCACATAAACTTTAAATATTTTTTTTACAAAAATGAAACGTTATTTTTCTCTGACTCAACTATTTGAAATCCAATTATTATTTTTGTCAAAAGCTTTAAACATTTAGATTATTAATATGATAACTTCAAGAACCCATTCTATTCAAAATAAGCATCTTTCCTAATTATCTACCAAGTTTAACGAAATGCTCTCTGACCGTAAGTAGACGAAAATGGACAAATGTTGCATTTCATGAAAGCGAGACAGAAATAAGAATGCTAAGGAAACAAGTTATTTTTGTACGTTTGTTCCTTTTCTTTTTCATTTTTATCAACTTTCGTAATCCTGAATCTACCTTTTTAAAAAAATCTAAGTTTTATTTCGTTTATTTAACAGAAATAATATCAGAAAATTTTTTCCAAGGTTTAATCTCATCTATAATTTCTAATTTATTCATTTACCCAGGTTTAATCTCATCTATAATTTCTAATTTATTCATTAATATGCTTAAAACAGGCCGTTGAAAATTTGATCAGTTTGTAAATGTTTCTTTTATATTATTAGCAAATTCATTAAAAATCTTCTACCTTAACTGACCACAAATAACACTATTTTGAATTTTAAATATGCGATAAAACTATTTTTATCAGACCGCTAACAAGCAAAATTTTTGTATATAGTTTAAAAAATTAGTTGAAAGAAGAAAACCATAGAATCAAAATATTCAAAAAGTTTACTATACCCATGATTTTAACTAAATCTAAATTTAAAACACCAATTCTATTTTATTAGGTTTATTTAGAAACAGTGGCGAGGCTACAGCGGGGGCAGGGGGGGGGGTGACCCCCCCCTGGTCGGATTTTGGTACCGTCGGTCGGAAATTTACATGTTTGAAAAAAAATGTTCTTCACTAGCGCTATTATTTCACAACTATCACATCATTGAATTAATTCACCTGCATCAAAATTTGTCCCCATTATAATGGTCCCCTATAATGCTATTATGTACAGTACATTTTTTTCCAACATGTAAATTTCCGACCGACGGTACAAAATCCGACCAGGGGGGGCGGTCGCCCCCCCCTGCCCCCCCCCCCTGTAGCCTCGCCACTGTTTAGAAAAAATTCTTTAAAATGTTTTAACTTTTTACCATTTTTCTATAAGAAGACTTTTTAGAAGTCTTTCCATTTAATAATGAAAGAATACCACAGTTTTGGGGATATTTAAAATTTGCTAACTAGGTCCAAGTAATTAAATCTTCACCAACAAATCTAGATTTTTATTTACACTTTAACAAACAGTACTAAATGTATATCTTTTTTTTTCTTTATATTTTCAGATGTAATATCAACTAAACTACATGAACAACTTTGACCCTTTTTTGGATATAAACCATTACCATGTTCAAGAAATATGAATCTATATCAGAAGCCTCTTTTTATTAGCGTGAGCTACTCCCCAAGAAAAATTCTAGCTATTACGCCTAAAGATGGTAAAATAGTTTTTCCAATTTTCAATAGAGTTGGTAAAAATAGCTCCAGGAAATCCACTAACTTTTAACCTTTAGCAATGTTTTGTATATCCCAATCGAAACCGTCATAAAATCTATACGACTATTTTGAATGGAATGATATCATAACACTATAAATTTTGGTAGATGCTTATTTTTCTTAAAACCAATACCAGAAAATAGTTTAGAAAGTCAACTTCCTAAAACAGATCCTGTAAGAACTGGCCGAAACCTTCCTTTCTTCCTGACGTGTTTCATTTGTGACATAACTTTTAGATCAAATCCTTTACCTTCTCATCTCTATTTTTTTGTCTCTGTAATAAAAATAGGAAAGTGCATCTTTATTCAACCTCGGAGTAACTCTCTCAAGTGCTGCTTTTATCATTTTTTGTTTTTGATGTTTATTTAAAGAAAACCGATGAAAAATGTACTGCTTCATTTATTTAGCAAAAAACTATAAAAGAAAATTTAAAAGGCAACGTTCAGTTTATCACCGTCTGACCGTACGTTTATAATTCTATCCGACAAAACAACTACAAAGGCCTCAGTCTCTTCGTGATAATTTTGGTTAAAAGAAACCCTAAGCCTTACATCGGCTAAGCTTTTTATAGCCTTTCTGAATGTCTTCTTACATCAGAAACAATCAGGGAGTAAAGTTCTTTAAACTTAATGGGCGTAACGTGATTACCGGAAATCATATCATTGTTCCATAAAAGTTATGTTGAAAATAGTCAAACATCAATCAAAATTAGCATTTTGTAGAACTGCGATCGAATCGCATTGTCTATTAGCATAACCAATATTATAGGTTACTTTACTTCCAAGCATCTTAACTAATTTTAGTTGCTGTTCATTAGACACAACTCTGTGGCATATATAGTGCTATCTTCGAGAAATTAATTTTTTCCTATTGCAACTGCGCTTTCTCTAAAAACTGCATTGTTATTTTTTTCTTGTCAAAACAATTTAATTTTTATTCTAAATACAAATTGTTATAGTCTTTACAAAAAGAGGACATAGAAACAAAGCTACCTTTTGGATTTGATTTTTTTAAAATCTTGCTTTAAATTCTATATTAATATCTACAACTGCTTCACTTTATATTCATACCAACATTAATTCAATAGCTTCAATTTGTCTACCCTTAAGGTATATTTAATTTTCCTAAATAAATGCAAAATGCTGTTTTTTTGTCAAACTTATATTATCAGCATCAGCATAATTCACATTATCAGCTTCTAAAGGTTTTCCTTCAAACAGTTCCCCAGCTTTATGTGACGAAAATTCAAATCTTGATTTAAAATTGAATTATCAATTTCTGCACCAGGGTTATTAGATGTGTTCCAGTTCTAAACTCATAGTCTAGTCATGAAACTCTTATTTATTTATAGTTTCATTAAAAATTAAATTTTTATATCATTATATTTCATTTAATATATAAAAATTATAAACAACTCAGTTGATATTTTAGTGGCTTTGGCTGATTTTCTTAAATTATTTCGCCATTTTTATTTGCTTTAAAAGTTTTTTTTACTTTATTGTAAGTTTTTTAGTTCTCAATCCTTCATTTAAAGCATTTATTTTTGAGTATAAATTTAATTGTGAATTACTCAATTTTGAATGTTTGAATTATTATTTATTGTTTTGAGTTTAATTTTTTTAAAAAATCATTAGTTCTCTTAATTCTAGTAATACTTTTTTTACCACTATCTCCAATAGCTTTCATCATTTTTGGATTATTAAAACATACTATGCTATTCTATTCAGAGCATCAGTCAATCCTTTATACATATTATATTTTTATTCAACTCTTCTTTCTCTTAAGTAATTAATTTTTTTTAAAATTCTAAACAAATTTAAAACTTGTTTTAAGTGAAATTAAGTGATACAGCTTTATTACGGATATTTTTATTATTTCCACCTTCATTCGTAATCCGAATTTAAATTCTTAAAATAAATTTTCTTTTAACTGGTAAACAGTGGCGAGGCTACAGGGGGGGGCAGGGGGGGCGACCGCCCCCCTGGTCGGATTTTGGTACCGTGGTCGGAAATTTACATGTTGGAAAAAAAATGTACTGTACATAATAGCATTATAGGGGACCATTATAATGGGGACAAATTTTGATGCAGGTGAATTAATTCAATGATGTGATAGTTGTGAAATAATAGCGCTAGTGAAGAACATTTTTTTTCCAACATGTAAATTTCCGACCGACGGTACCAAAATCCGACCAGGGGGGGTCGCCCCCCTGCCCCCCCCCCCTGTAGCCTCGCCACTGCTGGTAAATAAACTTCATTTAAAAAAATTTCAAACCATTTTATATTCAGGTGAAAAATGTGTAAAAAATGAATATAAACTTTGAGACCTTTTATTAAATCACTTTGTAGAAAATATAACTAATTTATAAAATGTTAATTGGGTTCTCAATTTCATTATAATCAGTATAATCAGAAGATAAAGTCTTAGTGTTAAATCCTAATAGAGTTCCTAAACTACTTACTACAGTAAAATCAACTTTACTTTAATAGTACTATATTCTTTTAATTCCATTGATTCTAATTTCTCATCTATTTTTGAATTTCGTTACTAATTTGTGAGTGCATTTGAATCTGTATCTGAAGTTAGTGCTCCAAGTATTCCCATTATCAGAACTATATTTTAAATGCTATTTGTATTACTGACATTTGAAAAAGAGTAATACGTCTCAAGATTAATCAGAGGAATTTCACATTTTGTAGAATCTAAATTTAACATTTGATAAAAATTGGTTTTTAAAATGTGTAGTTTTTTATCAAATAAAACTATAAGAATTTCTGGATTTTAATAATTGTTCAGTCATTGCTTTTTGTTATTTCATACAATAGTTCTTTAACTATTTATAATGTACTAAAATTATTTTTAGCTATTAAATGTAAATGAAACAATTGATCACTAATTGCATTTATTTCATAATAAACATTATTTCCAGCTTGTTTACAGGTTAAAAGTAAAACAACTCTCTCAATAAACTGATTTGGATATGAGAATAAAGAATCATCTTTTGCTGGACTTTTAATAACGCATATTTATCTTAGCTCAGGAGCAATATTCGTTCCACTTATAATTTCTACTTGAACATAATTTTGTGCAGCAGCATTATGATAGATAGCTGAACTGTATATTAAAATTGTAACAATTTTGAATATCTTCTCTAAGAATATTTTTTGTTTGGTTTTCTTTTATTTAAAAGTTCCCATAACCCAGGAGTGGTGTCAATTTTATAGTGTACGTCAATATTAAGTTTATTAGAAACTACTACTATGGTAGCTAATCCAATTGAATAGTTGTTAGATTCTAAGTATTTTAAATCGAATACAGACTGATTACACTGGTCAACAAAATTAAATGTATTATACTCATTATGAATGCAAACCAACTTTTTTAGACTAATTTTTCATGCTGATTTCAAAATTTCACTCCCTTTGTATGCAGCACGCATCAGTTTTTCAGTAGATACATGCAAATATTTACATATTTGTATAGAAGAAATCATTAACGTAATAAATAAGGACATATTATTTTTAGAAAGTAAATGAGTTTATTGAGTTAAAAATCATCACTATCATTCTACAAAGAGTGAATACACAAAAAATTGGTCAGACAAAGTTAGAACAACAGAGTCAGAAACATTGTGATTTGGATTTCCTGCGGTGTTCCTGATCCGGTTGGTCACGGTAAAGTGTCCAGCAGTAGTCAGCCAGCATACTGTCATTCCAGAAGCCTTGGTACCGTTTCTCCATAGCACTAATGTCCTGGTGAAATCTTTCACCATGTTCATCAGACACTGCTCCAAGGTTATCTGCGAAGAAATCCAGATGGGAGTCCAAGAAGCGACAACCCATTGCTGAGTAACATTTCAGAAGATTCTTGATGCCATCCTTGTAGTCCATTGCCTTCTTGTTGCCCAAGAAATTCTCACAGATCCAATTGAAAGCATTCCAGGCAGGCAGTTCCAGTTCATCCAGTGTTGTCTTGAAGTTGACATCTTTGAGTACTTCTCTAATTTGGGGTCCGACAAAGATACCCTCTTTCAACTTCGCCTGTGTGATTTTGGGAAACTTTTCTACAATATACTCAAACCCTCTGGCATTTCTCTTCCCTAGTGTCTTTACAAACTGTTTCATCAGTCCAAGCTTTATGTGCAAAGGAGGCAATAGGACATTACATGCATCTACAAGAGGTGGTGTATTCTTGACACTAGACAGTCCTGGCTGGTATGATGTTCTTGTCTGCCAGTTTGATTCCGAATAATGTCTGTCAGTTGCCCGACTATCCCATAGACACAAGAAACAACAGTATTTTGTGAAACCTGACTGCATTTCCATTAACATTCCGATGACTCTTAAATCTCCACATATTTTCCATGAGTATCTTTCATAGGCAATGGCATGAAGTAAAAGTTCCATATTCTCATATGATTCATGAAGATGAACGGAGTGTGCAATAGGAATGGAGGGCTTCAAATTACCATTATGGAGAAGTACAGCTTTTTAAAAAAAACATCTATAGCTTATAAATCTTCTTGATCTGTGGTGTTATTGTATGTTTTTGAGCTTTCACAATAAATTGTCCACAGACATAACAAAACACATCGGGAGGATTTCTACACTGTCTTGACATTGTTAACACTGTAAAACAAGTAAGGAAATAGATACAAACGGTTATACTTATATTGAATTTGAGATGATGAAATATTTCATCAGACCAATTATGACTGGACAATTTGAGATGTTGAAATACCTATTTCATCAGACAAAACTTGATTGGTTAATTTAAGATGATGAAATATTGCATCTGAACTATGCAGCAATGAATAATGTAGTTTATTTTAAAGGTGTGTTTCCATGATGTAAATGAAATACATGCATACACGTCATTATTGGAATTTCTATATAATGCATGAGCTAAAACCAAAAAACTTTCTCATCTTGAAAACTGTACGTGATGTCAAAAAACTAATTGTATATTTGAAATCAGCATTAAAAACTACACTAAGTACACCTTGACATATGCTTGATGAAAAATACTTGTTGGCCAGTGTTATCAGTAGAAGCCAAATAAACTGCAGCATCTGCAGCTACTTTCATGCTGTCAGCTATTTAAGGAGCCGACAGAATTGATAAAGAATTCGGGTTAGGCCTATCTGTTGGTATTGTTTTATTGAGGTGCTAAAGGTTCCATGACTTCTATACTTTGAGCTGAAGTTTGTATTTATAATTGGCCGAAATAATTTTGTTGATTTGGTTGGTCTTGTTCACTTATTTTTTTATCAAGAAAATATTAATTTATTTTTATAAGAAATCAAGTTCTTAATCTTTTATTTTATCCTCTTTGTTTATATATAATAGATTAAGGAAAGCATCTTAGCACATCGTTTAACAGTATAAGCAAAGCTTCCAATGGGCGAAAATTCCTACAGAACCATTATAAGGGATAATGAAATTTGTCAAACGTCAAACTATACCTTACATTGTATTTATCAGAGGATTTGTCTATAACTACAAACCAATAGTACTCCCCAACATTTTTCTGTAAAATATCGAAGTTCATAAAACGTCATACCCTTTTTCCAACCAAGTTATCCCAAAAATGTTGGAGATCTGTTTTAGATAACAATAAAAAGGATAATAACGTATGAGTTGTTTCTCATGGTTTTTGACCGAAACTTGTGTTAGTTCTGGGAAATACTAAAGGCATCAATATTATTATGTCGGTCTCTAGTATAAAATATTTCCGGGTTTGTTTGACTTATATCGCACATAAGGCTCCAAAATAAACAAATTTTAAAATTTTGAATCGGATCAGGAATATAATTTGGGTCTTCAAAGTATCATCATCTATTTCTTGTTCATTTTATGTTCTCTAGTTTATTATTTCATAAACAGTTTGTCGGTACAAATTTTTATTCTTTAATGCATATTGAAGATATGTATCTGAACTTATTAGCAAAACCACTTTCTATTATTTGATATTAAGATTGATGCAAAGATTTTCCACAAATACATACTCTAGAATAATCTAAAAGCACTGGATCTAATAAACAGACGTACAATGATTTTGGCGCATCATTTTTTCTCCTATAAACAATTTATGCATATTTCTAATTAATAAAAAAAATTATGATGTTTACTATTTTTATTTTTCTATTAAGTTTTGAAAGTACTCGTTTATAATAAAAAAGAAAAAACTTAAGTTTTAAATGCTTATTAATCTTAATTTGTTTAGCGTCAGGCTCACTTTCACATTGACTTTCTTCTGTAAACTCCACAGTATTAGAAGAGCCAAATTCATGATAATTGTTATATGAATCAGTCTCACCATCCACGGAATCGTCATTAAAATCTAATAAAGATCTCAAAGCGCAATCCGGAGAATGTGAGGAAGAATAATCATCTGAAAATATTAATTCAGGATTTTAATAACATTCAAAATCTTAATTTAAGAGAAAAACTTGACAAAGATTTATTTAAAACTGCAATGAAAGGAAAAATAGCTATTGGAGGTTCCATTGAAAGTGTTACGGGTCCCGGTTCAAATAAAAAGGTAAACCAAAAAAGAAAAACAAACTTGAAAGTCTTCTACTGAAGAGATACAAAATCCTGTTAGAAAATATTATCATAAAAGATGAGTGTTTTTTCATTCAATAAATTATACTTAGTCAGCAGATTTAATTGCTATGTGGGCCTCTTCTAAATGGAATAAAGGTTATGAATATGTTAAATGTAATCAGTATTTGTTCTAAATATGCATAAAGTGTTTCTTTAAAA
The DNA here is from genome assembly GCA_018389105.1 of Nautilus pompilius. Taxonomy (NCBI): domain Eukaryota; kingdom Metazoa; phylum Mollusca; class Cephalopoda; order Nautilida; family Nautilidae; genus Nautilus; species Nautilus pompilius. The sequence continues at coordinate 61,704 of JACATO010001715.1, read as the reverse complement.
ATATAACTAAAAATCTTTAATAGAAACATTTAAATATTTATTTAAGCAGTTTAATAGAACACCAAATAAATTCTGGACTGATATAGGAAGTGAATTCGTTGATAGAACTTTAAAAAAAACTTCTAAAAGGAAAAGAACTTTATTATACATAAAATGAAGGTAATGCAGTTGTTTTGAGAAATTTAGTAATATTTAAAAAAATAATATGTGGGACAAGTTTACAGAAAATAGTAATGGTAATTGAATAATTGTTTTAGATACATTAATAAATGAGTATAACAACGAAAAGACAGATCTTTTGGCAGGCCACCAAAATAGCAGGTGAAAAAATAACCGAGGCAAAGTCGACAAAAAGTTAAATAAGAAAGAATAAAAAACATCGATTTAAAGCTAATGATCTAGTACGGATGTATCGTTATAAAAAAAATCTGGAAAAAGATACATTAAAATTGGATTGATGAAGTATTTAATATCATAAACATTAACGTCACTGTTCCTTGGCCATATAAACTAGAGGCTTTAGATGGAGAAGACATATTAGGATTATTTTATGAGCAGGAGTTACAACAAATGAACATGACCAACTAAAAATGTTACTTGTCCCATTAAAAGTGTTAGTTTTTATACGAACTGTTTCATCAATGGTGTTAGCAATTAATTAAGCCTGAAATGTCTATAAAGTCAAGTCATTTTATCATGTTATAATACAGCTTATTATCGAAGGGAGATAATGCAACTTTAGCAAACTTAATTGCATAAATATTGTTTTTCAAATATAATTAAGTTCTTATTTTATGTTTTTTCTGCATTATATAAAGTATAATTTTGTAGTTTTCATTATTTTAATTATATTTTTTGAATTTCTTTTAAACCTTTTTTGATTTAGGATCAGATCCAAGTTTACAAAATTCATTTATTATTTTTTCTGCATACTCATCTTTCATCTTTCTTACAACTTTTTAATTTAAGGTCTTTTGAATAAGCAAAAGTGACATAAAGATATATCTTCTTTCAAAATCCATATATGTTTTCTGTTTTTATGTGATAACATTGAGAAACTGTATCTGCAAATAATTGCTTTTTTATTTCATAATATTAAAGGGAAAATTATACATTAAATATTTTGAATAATCTAAAATGCATATTTCTAAGTAAAGATGCATGTTCAAGTTTATAACTTTATTTTTTATATGTATGAGAATTATGTTTTCGTTATTGATATTTCTAGTGTAGTATTGGGTAATTCTATTAACATGTGCTTTTTAAAGGTGCTCTGATGTTATGAAACTTTTAAAATCATTTGTAAAATTGGTTTTCATATCTTTATTTAATTTAATATAAAGTTATACCAAGCAAAGTGATTAAAAGTAATACTTGCTTGTGTTATCTTCATACCTAGAGAGAAAAAAGTTGAAAATTTGTATATTTTACCACATAAATATTTTCATTGTATAGTATTTGACAATTTGAAAATAGTAGATTCACACCCGACTTTATTTTCTATCATCTTATTTTGGTAAGGAAAAAAAACCTCAGTATTCAGAATACATTTTCTTACAATTAGTCGACCGTCTTTATGGTGGCTATGTTGACTATTCGGGGTATTCTAAGTTTACTTCGTATATCGCTTATTGCTGAATCCGTTTTTATTTTTGTAATGCTCTAAATTTTGTGGTTCTACCCACCTAAATCCATCTGTTGGGAGTGGCTGACACACGGCGCAATCGTAGAGGTTATTTTCATCTGAGTGAATAATGTAAGATTTTTCTTTTTGTTAGGTTATAATTTGTTTTAAATTTTCTAGTCTCGATCATTTGATTTTATAGCATCTCTGAGGGTGAGATCTCTATCTCGCCCTAGGAGTCAGGGCTCCGTTGGGTTGGTGTTGCCAATTTGACTGGCTGGGGCTTGCATCACAGACTCCCTATAGCTGGACTGAGGGCGATGACCAGCATGGTCCTCGATCTCGAGTCGGGGATCATAATACCGCCAAAGGCCACTCACTCGGGGTTACGGCCCCATCCGAGACCTCGTATGGATTCGGTAACCCACCCTTTTAAAAAAAGAGAAACAGACACATATATAAATACACGTTGCCCACACTAGCTCCACAACCACAAAAGAATCCAATACGTTTTCTCCACCAATTAGATCTACATTAGATACACTTCGAGAGTTTTTACGTATCTGGTGCCATAGAGATTCCACTTCTTATGCCTTGCTCTATCATTAATAACATATAATAATCTGTTAAGAGATCTAAGTCTATTTTAGCCATCTTTAAATAATCATTCCAGGATGGGGAGGTTGTAAAAATTGAAATTAATCTAATTTATAAACTTTTTGACGTACACTTCTGAAGTTTTCAAATACCTCAGCCAAAGTAAGACCTCAGATTTAAGGTAGATACCACCACATGCTCCTAATGTTTGACTGGTGTACTGTTGACATTTTTTTTTTAAAATAATACTTAAAATGTGAATTTGAATCGATTTTAAAATCTTATTCACTATAAAAATATTTTTGTTAATTAACTAGTAGCACATTATACATATAAAATTGTCAATAAAAAGAGTATAAGGACATCTTTTCTTTTTAAAGTTTATCATTTGTATGAATAAATTGTTTTGGTTTTAGATTTGCCACTAACTCATCTTAATCCGTTCCCATAAATCTAAAATAACCTAAGATTTGACTTCGAGACATTTGATTATTGCTTTATCATTTGTTATCTCTTTATTAATAAGTTCTTTAAATGAAAATGAAATATACTTTTCGGTTGTTTGTGGAACAATAGAGGCTAATGGTCTCACTATTTTATCTCCGACAATAAAAGGTTCATCACAGATATGACAAAATTCAGAAGTTATAAAGTTTGTGATTTTTTGTGTATATTATTATTTACCTGTTTTATAAAGATGTTAGCAGTAGTATCTGCTTTGTCTTTATTTGAGTTCTAAAGAGAACAAGTGTAGATGCTGCATGACCAGTTACAATATCATAACAAAAGGTTGATGGGATAGTTTCTTATAATATTGTTTGCTTTTAGTATTTCTTCACTTTTAGAAAAAAAAACAGCTTCAAAATCCGGATATATTAGACATTTTTCTTCAAAGTTTTTAAATTCTAATTCATTATACGGTTTAGGTAATCTAGGTCACACGTCTATTTTTTATAAGGCTTCATCTTTATAATTTAGCAAACAGTTGGGATACAATGCTGTACACAAACGTTTGATTAGTGCTTTGTTATTTGCATTCTGATTACTTTATAGACTTTTAATTAGAGTATAACCAGTTTGATCTTACGTAATGAGCAAAATAGCTACATTTTCTCGCATTTTTAAAATTGAAATTATATGTTTTATAACTTTGTTATCTTCTTAAAACATGTATACATTAAATGAGATGTTGGTTTCAAAGATTTATTTTGTTTAATGTAATAGGGTAAGTTATACGTTTCATATTTAATTCAAGTTTTTTGTTACTCTATATAGGTGACTTGTACTACCAACTGGATGCAGTTTCATAAGTATAGACCAGAAAAACATTTTTAAACTTTATTTTGAATGTTTAATGCAACAGTTTTTTTTTTTTTTAAAGTTGGGTATTTTTATATATGATGATAGTTTAAGCGAATCACATTTATCTATTTCCACAGAAAGCAGCTTTATAGTCTTTATTGGTTTGTACATCAAGCTTTTTACATCTTAAACTGTCATTAAAGTGATATTTAAAAGTTAAACTTATCAGAAAGTGCACATATACCTGCAGTAGAAAATGTTTTCACTTCTCTCACATTAGATTCATTTCATTGTCTTTAAGTTTTGCGTATAATGTAAATATAAATATAAAATTATGCCATTTTGGCTCAAAAAAAGATCTTTTCTATTTCTGGTTTTAGACGCTCTAAAAAGACCAAATTCTTTAGATTTACATTCTGATGCCGCGATTTCTAAATCCAAAAACGTGACCTTCAAGAATAGTGTTCATAACTTTCCCATTTATTCTATTTTTCTTATCGTACTTACGATTTTATTTTTTCTTTAACTTAACATTAGCAGATTTTAAAATTTTAAAAAAAATTTTTTTGACATAAGTTTAATTGGCTTAAGAACTGACTGTGACTGCTTAGAAGTAAATGACAAATATTTTATTTGCCTCCAGCAAGATTTTTCGCCATCAATTATTTATTAATACTCCTGTATTTTTAAGATTTTTCTTTCTTAGATTTTATTTTCAACAAGAGGATTTTAAAAATTGAGTTTCAAAATAATATTAAAATTGTTAAAATTAATTTCTTCCAATAGATTTTAAAGACTTTTAATGTTATGTATTTTTTCTACTTTAAGTCTTTGGGGTTGTTCAAGATTTCCAAAAAAAATGTTTAAAGGTTAAGAAAGATTTAATTATTTTCTAAATTTCATTTCTCCTAAAAATAATTCAAAATCAAATAACTAATCCACAAGTACAAAATACAACTTTTGTGGTGTCTACTTATATTTCTATTAAATTATTTGTCATGTTTAAGTGTTACCATACTAGTATAATTAATACGTAGTTAATTTTCGTTACAATATCCTTTAATACATTCCTCTCAAAATTTGATGTTAACATTTTACTTAGTTATGCAAACATTTATTCAGTACTTTGAAAAAAATAGCTGTGAATTTTCATTGAAAGAGGTGAAGTTCAAATTAGACAGCAGTAAGTTGTAATGTGAAAAACACTGGAGTTTGATGTAGATGCAGACGGTTTTTATAAGCCTAACAATAAGGTTTTGATGTTTTGCTTATAGTCTGAAATAAATCATTCTATTGATTAATGCATATTAAAAACACGACCTTTAGTCTGTTTCTATCCTTTGTGCAATCAAACAGATATTTTAGGTCAAGCCTTTAGCATTCTATAAAAATATCTTTGTATGAAATAAAACTTATTTATACTGCTATTGTATACTGTGCTTAGATTCATAAATAAAATAGAAAACAAAGACTAATAATTATTTTTATTTAGAATTTTAAATGTATGGTTTTAAAATGTATATAAATAACATTGCACCAACACTGTGTTGAAGAAAAGCTGTCTTATTTTGTATAAAAGCCACAAATGATATTTCGAATTTTGGTGCTGTGATGTGCCGGTTTTAGGTCGGTATTTATAATTGGCTTCAAGGACACATCCCTACTTGACTGTTGAATTGATATTAGGTATTTGTTTTAGAGCGGGTGGGCAAGTGTGTAACGAATCGATTATATCCGAAGTGACAATGTTCTTTAATTTTAACTCTTATACTTGATTTTTATCCCTAATGTGGGCGAATACTGAGAAATTCTATTTAAATATGACGTCATTAATTTCATTGAGATTATACACCATACCGTAAAGAACTTGTGCTGTAATCTTACAGTATGATGTACCGGAAACTTTGACGCCATTAATGTTTAATACATTTGTGTATATATTACAAGACTGTCGATTTTTAGATGCTTAGATTTTTACGAAAAAGTGCGGAGAGATTTTACTGCGAATGCGACCTTAGTTCTGCTTAACGAATTTTCCATAAATATCTAGAACTAACAAAGATGACTGTTCAGATGATAATGTCCGAAATCAGAATTTCTCGAGTACTGTAGTTCTGGAAAGTTTTCTGAAGCTTTGGCATTGTTGACTGGTCTCGATACCAGCACCGACGGTAAAGGCTCTCCACAAAATTTCCACGCTGTGGAGCAGACGGCGGATGGGGCCAGGAATTTATGTTCTTACTTTAACCTTTGTAAGAAAAGTATTTTGTATATTATTAAAATATTTTTAAAAAAGCAAGTTTCATCGAAGTTGGTATCGATCCTAACAAAGTAATCCTGTAAATATACGGCCTACGAAACCCTGGAAACGTGTATTGACCGGATTAATCTGTCAGGATCGATACCAACTTCCCGTAAATGCACGGGCGTACTTCTTGACGGGATAAGTGCGAAGGCACAATAAAATCCCCACAGTTTTAACCTATATCACTACTATTAAGTATTCAGCTTAACTCCTAAAACAATAATCACAATTTTCAGAACTGCATAGAATAAATGATTAGTTAGATATTATAATTTCCATACCTCAGGGAGCGCCATCTTGCGTTTTTATTCTATTAAGAGTGGAAGAAGAGTCCATTCGAACGTTTATTGCACAGTTATGACGTAGAACAGGACACCGCACAACTGTGACAGGCACGGATTTGTTTGTGGTTTTTTCGACTTTGCACTTGCAATTTAAAAAAGTATCGAAAGTTTAAACTTAACGAAATTTCCTATAAATGAGTGATATAGATAAATTATTACCCAAATGTTTTTAGTTAAGGAGTAAATAAAGCTTGTTTACTAAGAACAGTACTTCAAGAATGTCATATTTAACTCTTTTAAGTAACTGGCCAGAATCTTCAATAGGGATGCAACTGTCTGTCTTACGTTTTCTTGCGCCGCCTCTAATTCTAATACATTTATTTACACTTTAGTCAATAAAAGCGGTTGAATGATACTGCTGGAGTAAAAACCAAAATAGTAGAGAACCATAGCATTTGGAATCTCTAAACATTAAAATAATAATGAGTTTAGTTATCAGTTTTTTTTTTTTAAAATCGGTTGGAGACCAAGATAAAGTATACAGGGTATCTAAAAATATACACTCTCGTACACTGCCATATAAAATCATTCTATCTCGAAGTTAAGACGTTTAATTTGGAAGCTTGCAGATGCTATCGCGCCACGCAGGACACCTCTTAAGTCATGTGTTTTCAGTGGCAAAAATGTACGGGAATATTGGATGGCACTTTACTGGGCAGTCCATGGGATGACGGCGGCTAGTTGAGTTCCCGCCACGCTCTCCGGATATTTTCCTGTGAAGTGTGTTGAAGGACAGGGAGTACGCCAGACAACCAGCTATCTACCATCCATGAACTCTAAAAGAGAATTATTGATGCTGCGATAGCTGCTCCCACGAAAACATTTGCCGTTATAACGTCTGCGTGGATGCCGATGGTGGACATTTAAAACACCTATTCCAGTGTATCACGATGAGGTATCTGATGCATAAAGCAAAACATTAATTCTCTCTAGCAGTATGCCTGTTTATTAGGCTATAGTAAAAAGTGTAGACAAGATTTTGGAACACCTTGTAAAACAAATGATACCAGAAAGAAAAGATGAGTTACCTTTCTTACAATTGTTCCTGCGCAACCTAATATTCCGAGTTGCCTACCTTACATTTTAAGATAGACAATTCAGATTCGTAAGTTGCACCTCCGAGATCTTCCGATTTGAACGATGTATTTAGTTGCACCGTAGGAAATTAATTCCACTGAATGCACGCGAATGAATTGAATCGGCTTTTTTTCTTTGCATTCTGGGTAATGGCTTTGCTGCACGTACTTCTTTTCAGATTCTACCTTTAAATATCGCAAGCATGAACACGAGAATAATTTTAAATTATCGACAATAAAGCTGGGGGTTTTAGCCGTGAAAAGTCTGCGAATAAAGTTGCGGATGTCTACCGCCTCTATCGGCGATAAATATGAAACCTTTCCCTAAAAGGACCCAAGATTCCAGGGGGGGGGGCAGATTGATAGAGAAGATGGATCCGCGGGGAAAGGAAAGTGGTGTAAACTGTTTGCGAGAGTAGTTATATTGGTTCGGAGTATAATTAAAGTAGACGTGCTTAATTTTAGCTTCAATTAGATTATCCCCCGTCAGGTGTATTTCAATATAAGTTTTGTTGTATTTTTATAGGCATGCAACAAGTGAATCTAAACGAAGTCATTAATGCCATTAAAAAATACAAATCCGCCTGACCGACTTTGATTATTTCTCGAGGGCTACTTCTGAAAGAGGAAGGCTATTCATTTTCTACACATTAGTCATCTTTTTCACAAGGATGCGGTATAACGGTGGTCAGGAATTACCATAAACCGCCGTTGTCTTTACTTTTAAGGTACTTTTAGGTGTTGGTCTGGCGAATAAATCCCATTTCTGACTTGATTAACCAGCTATTATTGCATGCACCACGCTCACTGCATACAGGACGAGACGACGATGCCAAAATATAATTTTCAATTTCAAACCGTTGCGTGTTTTAGAGCAAAGGAAATTCAAAAATTGAAAACAATAAGCAATGTAATTAAAGAAGATTTGGTATTTCAATTTTATTAAGAATGTGTGCAATTTTATGGGGAATTGCGTTGGAAATTTCTTCATACAATATTATCAATTCAGATTAGCATCAAGTCTAAAAAAAGAAAACAATCTCAGATGGTTTTTTGTGTGTGTTTGTGTGAAGAAATATAACCTGCTACGCCTACTGCAAGGTGTCACGTGCCAATGATGGATATCTTTCCTAAAATTAAATACTACGAAAAAATAAATTAGAAAAAAAATAGTCAGGTGCACAGCGTGTAATGTTTTTTTTTTTTTAAGTTTTATTATAAAAATTTCACAATGCTTCCATCTAAAAAAAAACAAAAACATTTTACACCAAAACCATCATTATGGAAGCATTGCGTAGCCAGAAACACATTCATACACTAGGGTTCACAATTATGAGACCTATAAAATGACTCACCTGCACTGATGTCGGTTGTAATTTTTTTTTTTTTTTCCCCGTGCTGAAACACTAGTGGATAAGAATCGCAATTCCAAATAACTCGCAACGGTCACTAGAAAACAGATAAGGTATGATTGGTTTCTTTGGTCTCAATGGCTTGTGCAAGAGCCTCTCCTCAAGGAAGAGGGGTGACCATCGACACAGTTTGAAAATTAATTGCTATTACTACCACTACTAGCCACGCTAACGGGTAATTTATTCCACCCATCACAATTCCATTACCGAAAAAACTATTTCCCGATATCTAACCGCGCCAGAATCTTAGCTAACTTGTAATTATGATCCCTAGTATTAATAGTCACTGCAAACAGCCAAGACGAACATCCGTCCGTGTCCACACGCTCAAAACCTCTAATTATTTTCAAAAATCTACTTTAGGTCTTCCCTCGAACGTCTAAAGTTCGGACCTAGTAGATGTAATACTTTAAATCATCTATTATTCATTGCTGCAAATTAAAAATCAGTTAAAATCTGCTTATCTACTAGTTGTTGTTTCTTAAAACTCCTATAAAGCAGATAACCGTCAAAATCATTTGCGTAAATACGGTCTTCATTATGCGTATAAAAAGAACATTAAAATCTGACTTTATCAAAAAAGCTTTCTTGTGTAAATTGTACTGGTTCCTGTGCTTTCAATTTAAAAAAAATGATTCATCTCTATAATGGAAAAGGAACACGAGTATAAATGGGAGGTGTTTGTTATTACAGAGGTAACATCAATCAGGATTAGTCTCGTGTATCTAAACGTCTTAATGGCCAATTCAGTTGTCTATCGTGTTTCTCCCAAACAAAATTAGAACGTAATAACTATCGCCCAACTGCCAGTCCTCACCATTTATAGGCGAGTAATAAAAAAAAAAAACATTCTATTTAATTCTATGCCTTTTTAATGGAGCTCTGTTTCTTGAAACTTCGAAACGGATACAGAACACGGAGGTGAGCGGGATTCAGTCTTATGAGAATGTATTCGTTTGGCGTTACAACAACCACCTTGCTGCGAGGAAACTGTCGTATGTCATAAAACAACTAAATATGTGGAACAGGAAAGGAACGAACTTCAAACTGTTTGGCTGAATCCCGATAACAAGCGGGCGCTTTACAGCTCAACGGCTTTTCTCGCATGTTTCGCTTTCTAATTTCGGGACGAGAGTAAAAGAACGCTTTGGAATCAGATTGTCAGTGGCTCCTTTGCTGACACTAGTCCACGTTTGTTTTATTAGGTTTATTAGCTCTGTTTTTTGTTTGTTTTTTTTTAATGTTAAGGCTGGTAATTTAATATGAACTCCGAAACCACGCTTTGCGATTGCGTCACACAGCTTAGACGTAGGAAGGCTTTACCAGAATTAACCAATCCGAACTGCTGTTATATATGACGTATTTCTATTTCCTGTTTATTAAGGGTTTTTTTGTTGTTTTGTTTTTTTTTTGTTTTTTTTTTTTTGTTTTCACTCGTATGAGTCCGTACCACTAACATCTCGTGCTGGTGTCCGCCAAAAGTTGCTGTCGACTGCTTCCTTCGTACAAAGGATTAGAGAAGAAGGCGATGTCCGGAGATGTTCCAGTACTGAAAACGAACAAAAAGCAAAAATCTTTATTAAAGAGGTACTTGCATAGAATATTAGCAAATAAAAATTATAACTTATTTCCCCATTTATCTGAACAGTGGCCACGACTATTGCACCACTGAAATAATTAAGGGGTTTTTTGTTGAAGTATAAATCTACCACGTTTAAGGCAATGCTCAAGCAATTTTTGTTGTTATTTATCATTATGCAATTTTTGTTAAGATCATATTCTTTAATTTTAAAAAAAATATTGAAAAGTGTCAGTTTATTATAGTTTCTGCTTGATTACTGTTAAGTCGCCCGTCCACAAGATATTGCTACTTTAAGGAGAACATTAGATACTGATGTTTCAAGCTTTATTCTAGTTAATAGATTTTCACATTAGAATACCCAATAAAACATTTAATACTGAGTTTTAAGACATACGTTGTTGCAATAATTTTGGCTGAACACTGTATACAGATTTCTACTATCACTAATTATTTGTGAACATAACAAAATAAATGGAATCACTTTATTTAATTTTAATGACCCTTTAAAATCACCATTCCGACATTTAACTTGACCATACAATTAGCTTAGTTATTTTCATGTCACCCACGGCTGCGCACTGTCGGACAGAACTTCTCCAACCGGAAGTAACCTAATAGTAATCAAAGAACCCGCAAACGAAATGACTCAACATTAGCTGGTAACTGTTTCACCCGATAAGCTCAAAAGTATTCGTCTTGATTCTGTTTATCTTTAACTTATTCTACTTTATCGTCATAAATAGATCATGGCAGGGAGACTTGAAAATGGTCGGAGAAAGTCCAGAAAACATTATCAAGAAATGCCGATGATAGGAGGTTAAAAAATACCGACAAGAAATCGTGAACCACAAGAAACAGCAGTAGAAAATACATTTAAATAAGTGTACTGATTTTGCTTCTAAAAAAAAACAGACATTAAAATGCATTCAGATCTTGTTGGAGAGAGGTTTTTCCAAAAAATATGCGATTAATCTCATAAAATCATTATGCAATTATTACTAAACCGTGAAAAAGTTTTCAACGTTAAAAAATTTAGACAAGCCTGATAGTGTTTGGTGTTTAGAATACCTGAATACACATTTAAAGTTGAAATTGTTAAAGAAATCGAGCAACAATGAGAACGGCCGCACACAAAAATACACGTAAATATAACCCAGAGACAACATGTGCACACAATACATACATACCTATCTACATAGACATGTACTTACAAAATTACGTATAATACACACGTGCATACTTACAAATACCATAATTCAAATCTTGCTCAGCTAACAATCAACGACTGAGCCTCCAGTTTTAGTGTGTACGTGAATATTATCCCCTGTCCTGACCATAAAAACTCTATTGTTTATAGTAAACAAGTAGATGCAGAATGTTCAAGTTGGTTATCACATTTTTAAAAATAAAATTTTTAAAAATGTCACAAATGTTAACTAATTTTCAATAATTTATTTGAAATTTTGAGATAGTGCAGCAAAATTATGAAGATTCTACGTTTTTATTCTTCCATTATTCGGAAACATGAGATAAAAGCGTTTGGCAACAGAATCATTTCTAGAAATACGAGTTACTTGCCCTTGGACAGTGACTTGTGCAACCATTTTCAGGTTTATAAAGAAAATCTGAAGACACTAGCAGCTGCTTTGAATAGTTACGGATACATACCACGTCGGTTGAAATTCGGCATCTTCAGTTTGTCCATTGATCATACTGTAAGTAAAAGCAAAAGCGCCTATGGAGAATTTGAAAGAAGCAAACGACAACGTTGAACGTTTACATTAAGCAAAAGCAAAAAATAGAGAAACCAAAAGAAAATTCTTTAAATAGTGTGCTGAGCAAACATTATTTTTAGTGTCTGAAACAAAAAATTAAGTTTTGACTTTAAACTTAAAATGTGCCAAGAAATGACTAAGTTAACAAGAGAAGAAAAGGTAAATGACTTTTTGCTGTATGTATCAGGATATTTTGTCGCATCCCAAACCACTAGGATTAACATTTTTCAACGCTATTTTCGTTTGTTTCCATAAATTGAGGCAGTAAACAAATATCACTCCGCTAGACGCGAAAAATTATGAAACAAAGACTTCTGCTAGCATAACTCTTCTAATTACCAGACCAAATCTCCATCTGACGGCTGGTTTTTTGTTGGCTACGACAAACAAACAAAATGCAGCTGATTTGATGCATAAATCGCGTTGTTAGTTTATTCGTATCCTGGTGCACTTTTTCATGAATTGTTGCGCAATAAAAAAGTGCGCTCTGTTTGACTATGAACTAGAGAACTACAAGACCGTCTTCCTTGGAATTTACGTGATTCTAGGGGCGTTCGGATAAAACCCGGCTGGAAATAGAATCGTCGAAATCGTATCCTTCTGAGTTTCACTTTAACGTCGCTTCTAAATGTCTGCTGATTCTCTATGTCAATCATCAAAGAACAAGTAAAGATGACCTTTCTTCTGTTGCGTTTCCATGATGAATCACTTTATCCTGCTTTAGACTTGACTCAAGGGATCCTCTGAGGGGGGGAGACATTGGCATTTCTTTCAAATCAAATGAGAATAAAAGTTAAAATAATACGTGATAATAAACCTTTTATTTGTGGTTGCCAATAGTAATTTTTTAAAGGTCGTTGAAATACGCAAAATCCCTGACACAGTTATTTCTTGAATTATTAACTCCTTAATCGGAGTATGCTTAAATATGGTGTCAAGGTATTCCGGCATTTTTTCACCTGTTTTATTTTTAGGCATTTTTAAATCAAAGTTTTGAGGATAACAAAATTCGACAAATTTACCAAAAACTTACAAACTAATATATACACAAACAACAAAATTTCCCTAAGACATTGCATTCCACAAACTATGTGTACACTGCGTTCCAAATTTTAAGACATGGATAAAAAACAAGAAGGTTATAGGTGACAAAAAATGATAATTTAAAATACCATAGTCAGAAAAATGCAAGAGACAATACAGATAGACACGGTACCACTGACCCCATACTCTCTTCACTAATGTGCACTGTATCAACTAAATATCCATAAAAAACTTAAAATTTTAAAAAAAACAAACCTTTTTCTTTAGCCTTGGAAGGCCCTTTAGCAGTTATGATGATGCTAGGGTCAAGTGATTAGTCCACTGAACTCGAACTGCTATGATCGAGAGCCCGAGTTCGCTTCCGGTACCGAACCACGTAGATTTTCTCCGGGTACTCCGGTTTCCTCCCACGTTTAAATACGAATAGTTCTAGTAGGGTCCCTGGTGTCGGAGTGGCGTCCCTATCGAGATAACTTCGGTCTAAGATTATCCCAAGTATACTGTAAAGACTATCTGACTTCTGGATCGTCCAGACTCACTCCTGGTTGTAGATCTCCAGCAGGAGGCCGAAGAAAAAGAACTGAACACATAAAAAAGAGGGCCCGTAGTCTTTTTTTTGAAATCTGGAGCAAAGATTTTGCAGCTGTCTTTCAGCGGTTACATATTTCTGATGACGAGAGTTTATAGTGACTAACATTGCATTAAGAATAACGCTATGAAGTCTTGGATACAGTAGAATTCCGAACTTGTAGGATATTATGTAGTAGATAAGGATCTCTCTACAAAAGATTCGGCAGTGCTTCGAGTGTCCAAAAGCGGTCGGCTCCGAATATGGCAACTGAAGCATGATGTTGACTGACAGATGTCTGAAAACATTGATTAATGCCCCTGACCTGTCAATCATTGTCCTTCTTCGGATCTTCTCTGCCTTAAGATGGACGAATCACAAGAGCTTCACTCAACGAAAAGTCATCTTATCTTCCTGACACGAAGAACGGGAAAGATCAACTTTACGTGGTACTCACACGACGTTTACTAGAGTCCACGTCGTCCAAACAATACGTACAGACCGTCTTTTGGTTTGTATATGTCAATCGTGAAAGTGGAAGTAAAGGCGACTTTTCGTCCGGTCGGATTCCTTTTGATCTGTCGTAAAGATCGGGCTTCAGTAACCCCCCCGACACAATATCGCAGACCTTAGCAAGAGAAGGGAAACATCTTTCCAACTTCTCTTGCGATAGTGAAAAGGCAACCAACGGAAATGTAGGCACAGCACAGCTTACACTCCAAGTGCCACCTGTGGCTGTTCAAAACAAAAATTAAACGAGCTCATTTTATTAACTCGCAGTAGCACTAACGACATAAGCTTTGAAGTTCTATATCGCATTCAGGAGAAGGACAAAGCCGCGCAGTACCTAACGACAACAACAAAAAAGCTATAATGTAATAATTTACGGAATCTGTGCTGTTATTATTTCTAATCGAAACCATTGGCATTCGTGAAGTGAATTGGTATCTTCTCGCAAAGAAGTATTCGAGTGCAAAAAAGAAGGAAACAAGGAAGAAGAAGAAAAAAAGAAAACAATGGTGAAATGACATGCCGGGAGGACAAGACGAGACGATTCTACTCTCACAAAGCGAGCCACGTGTCAGGGTTTATAGTCACCACAGTTCGCACAAAGGCTACACAGAAGATGTCAAAAAGAAATCCATTTCAAAATCAGCGAAAAGATCTTGGGATCTACTATATTATTATTATTATTATTATTATTATTATTATTATTATTATTATTATTATTATTCTTATTTTATTATTATTATTATTATTAACAACATTTTTTAAAAAATCGAAATAGTTTCTTGTGTTAGTTTTAAAAACAGATAAGTAAAATTCGATTGTTTTCTTAATCTGTTTCAATTAAATTTTGGGTGATATAACGAGACTGGCAGAATACCGCGACCTTTCATTGTACTTGGAGGAGACACCACTCGTACTGCTGGCCGAGATGGCGGACATGGTCCCACGGAGACAGCGGAAGACCACCATTTCCGCTTCGGCTATCTCGGATTTGTTGTAGGTGATGGCGCACGAGTGACCGGGCACTGAGCGAAGAACGATAACCCTGCGTTGACTGTTTTACCATTTAAAATTACTTGCCGATTAGAGGTGGGAGAGTACTGCAGTCCAGCGGTGGACCTGCGCCATGGCTAAAAGAAACGAACATATCCGTAGAAACCTAACCGACGAGCACGCTGCTCGCGATACCTTAGTCTATCTAATAAATTAGAGATGGTTTTCCTTCACAGGCGAGAAAGCGCGTAGTGAGTTGTACTAAGGAGAAAATATCCCAAGATCCTGTTTAGCAAATGAGGAATACAGAAAATAAAGGTGGAAAGTCCACCGAGGTGTGGTAAAAAGTGAAAGTATACTTAATAATACATTCTGACGGTGTCACTGTAAATGAAAGCACACAGGAACTCAGTACAGGTATTCATAACGTTACGTTTGTAAGCATTAGCAATATTACTCAGTTACGATTAACAGTGCATTAAAACCATATGAATGCTTAGCTGTTAACACGAATTATGCAAATAAATGTTACATATCAAGCAGACAAAATTTCCTAGAATAATCTCCGTAGGGTTAACCTGGTATGGTAGATAGTTTGTGATGCAATTTTTTAGTCACAAGTTCTTTTATAGAAAATTATGCAATACAGCAATTATATATATAATTTTTTGAAATTCATTTTCTACGGTAAATAAAGACTTCTGAATCTTGTAATAACAAAGTATTTTTCTTAAAAAATAAAAACCTGTAATAATTAGCACAGTTTTCAAATACTGGTAGATATGGACAGAACCATTGAAGAATTTGTTAAGAGGTAAAAATGGGAAAACAGCCGAGCGAAAATGGTTAATTTACAAAGATGTTAACGTTTCGCAAAGCTTCGAAAAGAATATTCGCAGACTAGATGAGGAATCTGCAACTATTATTTTCCTAAACAATTCTAGTTGAAAAGGTTCCGGCTGTAACTGACTTAACCGTGATAGAAGGTAGAGATTGTATTTATTAATAGGAGCTTTGATCACCGCCGTTTTTCTAATTTCCGGCTGACTAACTAAGAATAAACAGCGAACCATTAATTATCGAAATACTCCGGTAAATTTATATTATTGTGCATCTTCTCAAAATTCAAACTCTTTATGCAATGAAGTAGAAAATGGAATACAGACACCCACCCCTCCTCTTTATATCTTCACAATAATTAAGGAAAAAATTTAGTTACGAGGACAAATATAACGATAAGTAATATTAAACTTTGTTTAAATATTACTTTTGTAAAAAAAACCTACATAAATTCTAAACTTGGAATAGCAGAACGGATACGTCATCAGCGACTTTCTTTATATATAACCTCCTTTAGTGTTTTCGAGCGATTACTCGAGATGCTGAGCTAATCGTGTGGATATAAAAGCTGAATCAGGTTAGTAATATCAGTTTTGTTATCACAGCAAAGTATATTATTATTCTTATCTCACATTGTGTAGTACAGTAGAAAATATAGTGCAGCCAGCAGCCTATAGTAATAGGTGAAGAAAAGAATAGAGTAGAAAGCCTTTATCGTTCCCGCCTCGACATCAAAGAAGTCTACTGACATTAATTAACCTGGCTAGTATTACATTACAACCTGATGTACACATAAGTACAGAGGCAGGATTTGGCTGGCAAGGTGAAGGTTTAGAAGCGTGTGCCTATCCCACCCCCGTCTCTCTCTCCTCTCAAACATATGTCAAGCCGAGTTGCAAGGAGATATTAGGCACTCTCATAACCCGATACTCTTTGCGTAGCATTTTCTTTCTTAGCAAACATGAGGCTGGTTCTCTGTCGTCTGGGGACGGACTAACTGGCTGCCTGGAACCGTCTTTTGTCGCACTGAATGGTGCCAAACCAAACCGAGTTAGCCAATACTCTGTCCTCGTTCACTCGTGAAAGGGGGATTCAACTTAATTAAAAATGGCAAAACAGTTGATTGCACATGCGGTCGGTATTCCGAACAAGTCGGGGGTTGTCGGCACTGGCTGATATAACTTCAGTTCTGGCTTTTACACAGAAGTGGCATAGATTCTTTGTTTACATGCAAAAAATTCGGCTCGTCGTAGCTTGAGAGTTTGAAATCAAGAGAGATAACTCACTGAATGTATAAAATGTTTTGGTGACCCCTGTCTTAAGTCTTACCACAAAACATCTTTTAAAAGAATTATCTGTAAAATTACGATTGAGTGTGAAAAAGCTAAATAACCGTCTGAACAGTTCCAGGAAAATTTAAGACTAGAAAGCAAATAGCTTTTTAAAGAAAAAAATAATGTCGAAGCATTTTTTTTTTAATAAAAAAAGACAAAATCAGATATATGAAGCCTAGTTTTGGTTTAATTCCGTTCAGTTACTACTTCGCATTTGACTCTTAAACAGATATTTTCCCTCATTCCTGCAAATATCAGTTATATCATTCAACGCCAAACGAACACTTCCATCAACAATCCAGACAGAGCGACTGGGAAATGACCCGACGGGGTGATGCCACGTGACACGCACAGCTCCCTTCTACTCGCATTGATAATAGTCTTTTTTTTTTTTTTTAAATTTCTGGAGGGAATAACTTCTAGAGTTTCAGGGCTGCGGCTTCCATGCCATCTCGCTAATTAGACAAGAAACACGGTTTCAGCATTTTCCGGTAGACATAACTTTTTATCACAATAGGAGCACAAGCTTCTAAAGAAAGAGATTACAGTTTGAAGGAAATACGAAAGAGAAAGTAGATTTACCGAGTAAATCTCTTTTATTTTTTTGCAAAGCAACGCAATTAACGAAATGAAATACTGATATAAGTTATACACACACACTAAAAATACCAGAGACACATCAACATTGTGAACAAAGGTTTAGTCAATATTATTCAATACCGATGGCTTGAATCAGTCCAAATCTGGTATCGTCACGCATTTGTCTCTCCTAGAACCTTTGTATGTCTCTTTCTCCTTTTTGAAAACTGAAAGTAAGCACCTTTTTCTTTTTTTTTTTTAGATCTCTGTCCCTCTGCACACTGTTACGCTGTCTGCTTGTCGGTCTGCGATGAGCTTCGTCCAGTAATCTCCCCGATCTTACGATTTAATTCTACATTACTGTCTTGACATCAGCTTGTTTCTTCGGCTAATTTTTACGTTGTAAAATTAAACTAAAACGTGAAACGGAAACCAAAATTTCAATCAAACCAAATAAAGAGAAATTTAATTTTAAATGCCGTATGTTTATTTCTTATTTATATATTCGTTTGCGTTCGCATTACTTATTTGACATCCGCTAGCATCTCATCCACCACAACGTGAACTTGGCTGTGCTTCCTATCAGGTAAACGCTCGTCTAAAGAAATAACAAAACATACAAGAGAACACCACAGAAAAAGCGACTAATTTCAAGATACGCATTAGCCAGCTTTCGCTGGTAAAGTATCTCGTACAAAAGCATATTGGCAGCCTTATTGTCATTATCTCCAATTGGACTCTTCGTAAAGTTTTTCCAGCTGCATTTATTCCACCCGTCTGAACGCCATTCTCACTTTTTCATTAACACCTCAGTGAGACGAGACATTTCCCAAATTTCTGTCAACAGGTGTCCGCACTCAACCTGCCTGAAAACTCGGGTCACCTTCCTCTCCCGCTATAATTTTTAGGAAAAAAATCAAATCGATGAATACTTACTTTTCTTTTTCATATAAAGAAACGTTTTCTTCCGTAAAAGGGAAATTGGGCGCGTTTCTCTTTTTGGGAAGACGTTTCCTAAAGAAAAGAAGAAGACGATTAAAAATGTAATGCGGGGGTCTACAGAATGGCCGGGAGTCGCGCCCGGCTGGAAGAGTGTATAAAATAAGTTTGTTATCCACATTAGTACGTTTTTTTACCCCAGAGAGATTTGAGGTAGAGAAAATGTGGCCGGGACAGTAGTCATAAATAGCTATGAACTACAAACATGAAGCTGTTTTAACTTCTCATGTGTCTATACACGACGGATGCCACGTGTGTTAATTTGTTAACACGTGATCCGCGCATAATTTCCCTGACATTCTCCGTTATGTCTTTTAAATTGAATTTAATGCTATTTTGGTTTAATCTCTATGCGCCAGTCAAGACATACATAATAAAGACAAATAGAGTGAGAAAATGGCCAAGTGCTATCCACCACAAAAGGTTACTAAGTACTGTGGTGTCCGTACTTGCTTTTTATTTATTTATTTATCAATTAATTAAACGATTCATTAACGGTTAAACGAGGCTCAGGGTATTTAAAAGGGAACACCCGAGAAGCCTCATTGATATTTGAGATATTGGGCAAGGAGATACACCATTTATATTCTTTACTTTGATAGAAATGTAAACTTAGTGATTTTCGCTTTATCTTTCCTAGTGCTGGTGAATAATTATACAAGTCTGCAGAGATGCTTGGCAAAATCCATCTGTTGGATATAAAACTCTTGGAGCTGCATTTACTGAAAACCAAGAAAAACTGCTTTTAGATTACGTGGATTGTCACCAAGGGACACACGAAGGCTGGCACATCAGTAGCCATACCAAACAATGTCAGGTCTCCTCAATCGTAGGCTGACAATGAAAATGCGTGCCTGACTGGTTTACCAGGTCTCTCAAGCGCAGTGTAGAGTTTTCCATACAAACACCAGAATTAAGAAATCTAAGCAAAGAAACTAGCTTTAACGAGATAAATGTCGGAAGGTTTTTCCATAACTTAGCCGAAGTTCGACGTCGGTACAAATTTGAGAGTCATGGTACTTACAAGTGCGATAAGACTGGCACCACGACAGTTTAATGTCCCGATCGCATTGTGGAAACACGAGAAGAAAACAGAAAAGGCTGGGAAGATGACCTCAACAGAGATAAGAACACTTGTAACAGTTTCCTTGACTGGTTAGTGTAAGTGGCAACACCACACAGCTAGTATTCGTCTTCCCTCGTCTGTACTTACGTATACATTTCATTACCAATGGTCCAGCTGGTTGCTTTGAATCTACAAACCATTCTGGCTGTATAAAAGCAAAGGCTGTTTTCCTCTTCATGCGACATTTTGTTTAAGTCACAGTATGCTCCCCGTCCATCAGCCACGATTCTCACATCTCTGTGCTTTTAACTGATTAGTGTAGAGAAAATGGCGTCGTTTCCCTTTCATCGCGCCGCTTTGGTCTCACAAATTACGGAAGTGTATATAAGCCACTTAAAAAATACATCAACTCGGCTTACGGTAACTGGATGATGTCTCATCCTAGAAGGACGACGTAAATGTTTGATTTATCTGCAATAGTAAGTGGCGTTACTCCTCGCAGCAACGACTTCCAATATTCAAAAATGTTTCCAAGCGGAATATATCCTTTTAATAAAAACATTTTCTCTGGCGAAGACTTCATGCCAAGTCATGTGATAAGCCCACAGGCAAACTCAGAACAAGTAGCCGAACTATCGGCCAATCAAATTTCAGAGTTTCGAAAGCTTAAGCATCTGAACAGGACCCTCAGCCAGGTCGAAGTGGAGTTATCCTGCCCCAGAGTATCCTCAAGTCTCGAAAGATTCTGCACTCGAAGACTGTCCTCAGGAAGCAACATCCGGCCGGTATAAAGAAATGTCTTACTGCAATTCTGACAAGTACGCCTGATCGAATAACGGAAAATATAAATAAGAAAGCAATTCCAGCAAGAAAAGTCGCTTTTCAAGCAAAAAACAGTGGAAATAAGAGACTGGGGGTCGGCTACATTTGCTTGATCTGTGCTAATACCTATTTAAATTCTGCTGCTGGGGAGGAATCGATTCGGTGTACCAAATGAGAGTGGTCCCGCGCACGGTGCTTGTACCGACGGTTATGAGAATTCTGTGATGATGACCAGACCTACAATAACTATGTTTGGATCGTCAACACATCTATTTGTTTGCAAATTTTCTTCAGAGTTTGCTCATATCTAACCCTAGAGACCTTTCATCAGCTAAAGAATACATGTTACACATTCACACAGGCTGCTAACTTTAGCATTGACTCTACTTGGCATAAAGGAGATCTATTTCTTTGATAAATAGTATTGGGAATAATTATAGAAACACACACCAAATATGCGCAAAAGATGAGTAATTGCAATCGAGAGACTATATAATACAAACACAGTGCATTATTACGGAAAATTATACAAAATCAAAATGGATATGTTATACAGTGCAGTATCATTTGGTTTGTGAGCCCTTTTCTTTATATAGAGCAGGGCTCCTTGTTTTCCTGCTCCCCCTTCTGGTTATCGATGTATCGCTGAGAAATGTTGTTCTAAACGTCCTGTAGCACTTTCCACAATTCATCCAAGGTGTTCAGTGGCCGTTTTACTTCCTCGGCAGCCATAAACCTCACACAGCCTCAATGATATCTACATCAGGGCTTTGTGCAGGAAAAGACATCTTAGCGAGTGTTACATCCGCATCTTTACGTTCAGATAGTTTTTAACTTCATTGGTTGTATGCTCGGGGTCACTGTCATGTTAAAGGGTGAATCTCCACCAAACGATATGCCATTTTGATGGAATGGTATGATGGATGAGAACCTGTCTGTACCCGTCGGCAGTCGGTACACCTTTAATTTATGCAAATCACCGACACCTCTGGCTGATATGCAGCCCCGCGCTTGTACTGATCCACCTCCGTGCTTCACTGTGGCTGTTTAACTGCTCCCCGGTCCGCCTCCCACCAAACAGTGCACACTTGGAATAATCCGTGAAGAGCGCCCTCTTCCAGGTTTTTGGTGCCAATTTCCGCCTTACCGTTCGGTCGCCTCTCCCCAGCAATGGATTTTGGGAAACTACACAGCCATCGTCGAGACCGCTCTGCGTTTTGACTGCTTGCATGGCGACCAATCGCAGTGTACTACATCAGCACGTGATCGCTCTGCGTTTTGACTGCTTGCATGGCGACCAATCGCAGTGTACTACATCAGCACGTGACCGCTCTGCGTTTTGACTGCTTGCATGGCGACCAATCGCAGTGTACTACATCAGCACGTGACCGCTCTGCGTTTTGACTGCTTGCATGGCGACCAATCGCAGTGTACTATATCAGCACGTGACCGTACTGGTCGCTTTACACATGAGGTGCGATTCTCTCACATATTCAGATAACAATATTGGAAATAATTATGGAAACAGAGATAGAACTGGGTACAACAAGCCAATAATATGTGAAAGATAATCCAGCACAAAGCGGAAAGGGTTTGTTAGCCCCGCAGCTATCGATAACGTAATTTCGCGAAGACGTACCTGTAATAGCGACAGACCACGACCAGAACAATTATGGCGGCTACCAAAAGTATAAACAAGGAACCAGCGATACCCCACAGCGTCGTCCTGTACGCCCGGTCAATCTTGATCACACCGCCGTCCCCGTTAGGCAGCCCGCCATCGTTGTTGGATCCTGACATAATAAAAAGATAATAAAAGTAGCAGGTTTTTTGAAAGCGCAAAAATAGTGTAAAGATTACAGTTTCTCCAGGCTGTTATACTGTTTCTGTAATGTACAGTGGCGTTATTCAGGCCTGGGAGTACAGACAAAATTAACTGTCCTTTTCCCTAACTGACTAATTTACCTTTTTAATTGCAATTTAATTTGGAATAAATTGATTTTAATTTAGTAATATATATATATGCAAATACAGATGTTTGACTTCTCTTCATTGCCCCAAATAATATGGGACAATGTACACGAGCCCTTTGTGCAATCAATGTGTAATATAATTTAAAATATAATCTTTTTTTAATATTATACCACTTTTATGCTCTAAACCTTATAAAAGAACCTGAAATTATGAAACTAGCGTCTTCTTTTGTTTAAAATTTAATCGGTTTACTTGATTATCCTAGAAATGAAAAAGAAATCTGTCGGAAATCTACTTTAAACAGAACAAAAATTCATCTTTACTGATTGACATGAAGAACCAAAAGACCATGTTTACGTGGTATTTACATGAAACTTACTCGTTTAACTATCACGTAAAGATCATCTTCTGGGTTTCATGTCAGTCACTGCGGGTTATATAAAGACGGCCTCTTGCTCGGTGAAAGATCTTATGAGAACATTGCATAATGAAAAGGTGTGCGTGTTGTATTATGGTTTGCTTCACTTTTTAAGTTACTCAGTCTCCGGAACACCAAAGATAAAGCGCAAATAAGGTAACCAATAGAGTCCAACCACTCTCTTATTAAAGAATACCTTACCGATATCCTACTCCAAGATTTAGATAATCCGACCCGGCTCCTTTTGCTAGAAAGATCCGTTAAGGTAACCACGATAACAGACTTACGTTCTTATACCCAGTAAATATTGTAAAGACTTTCAACAAACCACTCAGTAGTCTGTATAGCTAACCTGAAGGCCATATGTGCTAGAAATACAAATATTGTCGTATTTAAATTATCAGTAACGAACTATTAGGGGCATTGTTTAAACAAAATCCAGCTGGATACCATTACGGCGATGCTATTTCAGCCAGACAACATTTGAACGACCCTAGTATATTCAATTAAAAACAAACGGGCCAGTTAACGTTATTTTACCAGATGCAGCTGTAAGTTGCATCTAACTACTGTAATTAAGTTAACTTTCTGTTTATTAAGACATATACTTCCTAATTACTTTTCCTTATTTTTCGTACAGTATATAAGTAGTATACCAGGCGCCTTACAACCCCTTCGCGCTGATGGATCGGTATTTACCCTATGCGAAGTCTCAGTCAACCTTCTATACCGCGACACAGGCTGAAGCTATAAGGTGCCTGGTATACTACTATCATACATATACAGACAAGTGACAAGTAAAACTTCTTGAGATTAACCATCATTCTGGGCAACCAGACAGCTGAGATTTTATTGTTTCTTACCTGAAGACTAATTAGTCAAATATTTCACTGGACAAAAAGAAAAAATCTTTACTTCATCTTTAAAGAAGCAAAAGGTTATCTTCACGTGGTCTTCACATCGTCACTAAATATGGTTTATTTATGCCATTCATTAAAAAATGAAATAAAGATAAATTTTCAATCCCTTAGTTTTTCTTCGAAACTCTCGAACTACCTAGAGATACCCTTGTCTAGTTAGCCCCATCGACTGCTGTAAGACGATTACAGAAATTTATTATTACAGACCATTGCGACGTATTTTCTTCTGAAAGATCTTAATAGCTTACACATTTAAGCCGCCGCTACGTCGACTTATCCTTTCGATTCAAATCTATTATTGGCACTCGACCCCAAGTTCTCCATCTGCAATTAGTGTTTTATTATCCACAAAGCTTGTGTCTTTGGTTTAGCATTATTAAACCTCTCTTCTGAGAATAACAACTTTCACTCACTGCCATATTTTCAAGAAGATTATCAGAAAAAAACACAAAACATCACCATTATTTGACTAACGGTAAGGCCTATTCACACAACTCTAAGGACATCTCTAATACGCGATAATAAGTTAAAAATTTTAAAAAGTTCTATTGAGGTTGAATGTGATATCATTCTCTGGAAATATGAATAATACGCTAGACGAGTTTTAATCGTGCACAAGAGGAACTTTAAAAAAAAATAAGTAACCACAGTAACTATGCGCCGTTGCTATATTGGTTTTTCTCCTAACATGTCGATTCCATTCAGTTCTCTCTATATGCAAAGTGATTTTACACTTACCGAAACGGACTTCTAATCCTAGGATGAATCACTCTAGTCTGAAAGCTGGCCAGTTAACAAACGTCTAATGCATTTGAAAAACTAAAAAAAAAAGGTTTAGTTATTACACGTTCAAAATATTTCAAATTTAACTTCATTTAATTAGCTACTGACTGGACTACTGAATGGTACTATGTCGGATTATTATAAGAATGAGAACAAAAGAAATTACATAAATATTAATTAAGATTATCTCCCTTGAGTAGCGGAGTGATCGCATTTCGCTAATGACAGTAATGAAGAAGGCTGTCTCCACAAAAGCTTACGTAATTATTATGATATGGAATGTGAAGCATCCAGATCTGGTGAAAAGCAAGTTCTACAAAAGCCCTGTGCTGTTGCAACAATAAACTCAGCATGAAAATGAGGCCTGATAGTGTCGATTCTACGAGTGTGTGATTGAAAGATCAGGAAAAAACGCATAAAATATTCTAATTGCATTTATTTAAATATCGATACCGCAACATAATTTTTACAGCTAATCCTCGTTTCTTAACACTGACAGGCAACTTCCATTAGTTTGATCTTCACTCGGAAATAAGTAGATTACGATGAAGATACTTTTAGCGACGCCCCATTTAGCGTATGCGGTCCAGGCTCAGTGCCGCTATTTTCTGACAGAATAAATTGGAGTGCAAAACCATCTCGCCAGAATAATTCTGAAAA
Source organism: Nautilus pompilius (assembly GCA_018389105.1). Lineage (NCBI taxonomy): Eukaryota > Metazoa > Mollusca > Cephalopoda > Nautilida > Nautilidae > Nautilus > Nautilus pompilius. The sequence continues at coordinate 36,177 of JACATO010001715.1, read as the reverse complement.
ACAGACACCTTAGTTAATCCGAGCGACTAGCAAAGACAAAACTTCTCCAGGTCTTGAATACCGCGGATTAGGTGAAAGAATCTACTTAAGGTATTGAGAATTCGTTAAAGATAAGGAACAGGTAGAAAAGACAAAGTTTTTTAATTATTGCAGGACTCTAAAGTTCCAGGGGAGGGTCATAGCATTAGAAGCTCCATAGTGGATAGACACCAGTAAATGCTTTGATTTGCTTAGCAGTGCGTGGTGGGCAATAAATGACAGAGAAAGCACTCTCTTGCAGGAAGTAAGATCCTTCCTAATGCTAAATTAGAAAGGGCCTTTCATTTTTAAACGTGAGAGGAAACCGGAGTGTCTGGAGAAAATACGCGCAGCCGGCTGCGGAAAAAAGGGCGAGAAGACGCCATCTTAGGGAGATATGTCAGATCGATCCGGTCCGACCCTCATCTCCCAGGGCACTCGATCACCCGTAACGCCAAAGAAGATAACACCAGGATACAATTAAGTCATAAATGGCGAAATAAAATTCTTGAAAAACTGATCTCCTTAAATGTACAAAGCTACGAGGTTGTAAAAGATATAAAGATGAGCGGATTAGTTGGCACTCCAATTATATAGTAAATAAACTATAACTTAGACTCATGGAAGGAAAAGGAGGAAAAATTTTCTTTAAAAATAGTTAGTTTCGCGCATATCCCATCACTTTTTAAGTAGTAACCGAATTCGAGAGTTTTGGACATCCTTCCTCATCAGCAGGGTTGAGTCTTGAGAACAGTTTTGAACTGTAGTGATGCTAATTAGGATTAGGGTTTTTTTTTTTTGTTTTGTTTGGATTGCACAAGCGCCTCACCTAATCCTCCTATCTGTTGCTAACGTTTTCGGTAGATTTCCTGTCCCCAGCCCAGTCCACCACCGGATTCAGATGTCGAAGACGGGCAGCCGCCAGCATCATTGGTTTCCTGACCTCTACCAATGTAACATCAGAATCTCATTAAAACGTTAGCAACAGATAGGAGGATTAGGTGAGGCGCTTGTGATCAGGGTCAGTAGAGAAAAAGACTTCCGGGTGTCTGTCATCAATCAATTACGTACTTTAAAAGTTCATTTCGAAATTAATTATTCTGGATCCGAGATTAGGCTAACTAATAATTTTAAAGTTATCTTAATTTAATTTAGAGAAACTGTTCGTAACAATTATTAGTTAGCCTAATCTCGGATCCAGAATAGGGATCCCAAACCCCTGTCCCAATAACCGTAGAAGAGCTCGGCGACGGCGATCTTGCTGTTTGGTCAGTTTCACCCGAGACTATCTATGAATGAGACAGGGCCGCCCGATAAGATCATGGCGACGGATAAACGTAAAACCGCATGAAGAATGCTTTGCAATGTGATGCCAGTAATAACACATTCAAACTATCGCTGTCTGAAGATCAACTAGGACAAACAGAAGCTGACCGCGATCGTGTCCGCCACACATCCAAAAAGGTAATGTTCTATGTTCACGGTATTGTCTTCGATTGGCGGTCCAGCAGAGGGAAAAGTTCTGTTGATGGGGAAGGCGTCACCAGTAGTGCGGACAGCGGACACCGACTGGTGCCTTCATTGGTGATCAATGTTGATTTAATTGCAATCGTGCTGGAGTTTCATAAAATCGCAACGTTCGAGAGGAATGTATAGCGGCAGTGGTCTGTGTAAAAGGCTAATTATAAGAGAAGAGGCGGCCTGATGGCGTGGAGAGATATTCGCAGGACAAAAGTTTGGAGACGTCGTTTTGACTATGGCCATTTAAAAAAATTAATTTGATTTTATTATTTTTTATTAGGGTTAATTGATCAGCTAAAATAATCAGTCAGCCAAAACGATTTGACTTTTACAGTCTGTGGAGCGACAAAATTTACACGCAAACATTTTAAATTAGTTCCGTGCACTTACAATTGAAATAACTTTAATTCTATCACCTGCGTGGTTAGGAACATTTTGAAAAGGCTAAGAAAGATCACTGTACACTAATAATAAGAAAACGTAGTTAATACGCTTGAAAGGATTAGGGTATAAGCGAAGTTTGTCGCCACGTGTACTAGCCGTGCGTCATCGATTAGCGCTGAATTTGTAGTCGACGCTTTGTATAAAAGTTTTGTATTTATCCCCATTCGCTTCGCTCGCACTTCTCTCAACATCTTGGGAGGTTCGAGAGGAAAAGGCACTGCCGAGCTGGCTGTCTTATCTTATCTATCCTGGAGAGTAGTGGGAGTTGTATTTTTTCTTCTCTCTCCGATCTCGCTTTTCGTTGTTTACAGCTTCAAGATACCGATCCCGCTGTCGGACTGACAGCGGGGAAGGGACAGAGCTCCGACAGGTGAGCTGGATGTTTATTGTGCCAGGGTAACCGTCATCATCGATATGGCCCACACTAGCCCAGTCGTCATGTAAGTGAATAAAAACAGATTCTGTTACTTTAGGCTGGGGACAAATCAGACGGTTTCCAAGTATCTATCACGAACTGTATCGAAATGAATTATTGACAGTACACACATGGAATCGCAATATATATAAAATAAATAACGAAGACCATCTGTCTGGGTGTGTAAAATAACGAATTGCTTTTTGCTGGGTTTGCACGCTCGACCTAACAGGTTTTGTCAAACTGACTTATCCCCCTTTAAGGATATTAGCTCCACTTACTTACGCTTTATTCTCGACGGATTGTAGTTGAACATTTTGTTATCCACACTGCTGGCTAGAGTAGTTGATATAGGCACGAATCAGTCCAAAATTAGAAAATGTAAGAGGAAAAAGCACACTTAAAAATCTACAAATGATGATTAGGGGAAACCGGAGTTTAGTTATTCCAGGGATAAATTGTTAGAGTACCAGTAATTCCTAATTAAACTAAGAGATGAGCTGTAACAGACACCACACAGGTCACAGCGTCTATGATTGGAAAATACTTGTTTAATTCCTAATTAAACATACGCTTTGACCTTTAATGATGTCAATTATAACTCATCTATACTTTTAATTAGAAATTATGGGTGCTGTGACAACTAATCACAGTCCAGTCTACAAATATTTCAGTTTAGTTGCGCTGAAATATCTATCGGTTTACTGGTAATTATGAAAAATCAAATTTCTATCGCTAAGCAAAATATCGAACAGTTAATTATTTTTGAAGGACGTGCATTTTAACACTGTTCTGAAATCTTGTATCAACTTGGTCGAATAAGGATTGAGAAGATTAAAAAGCGGCAAAGTTTATTACAGATTCTTGTAAGCTTATTAAAATCTACATTGGAAGCTTCAAGCAAAATGTCTTCATATGAAGCATCATTTCCCCTGCCGACCATAATGGTGGACTCATCAAAGATATATGATCCTTGATCGCCAATATTGGCCTCAGTTCTGTGAAAATGAGCAAAATAAACGTAATTAATAATTTTAAAGCCAGTCTTTCTTTGCAGTGTACTTAAAAAAATTAAATAATAACAAGAGCGATATTTTAATGAGATTCTGATGTTACATTGGTAGAGGTCAGGAAACCAATGATGCTGGCGGCTGCCCGTCTTCTACATCAGCTCGTACGATCGCGTAAGTTGCCGAGTCCCGCCGAAGCACTCGTACAGCTGCTGAGAATAACTGACATAACGCATTCCCACAGAAGAACAAATCATGCTAGAGCTGTACACCGAATCGAGTCTGTCTTCTAGGGGGGAATTGAATTCGGGCCGTCGCCCTTAGCAGACAAGAGACTTACCACTGAACTACTGCGCCACCCTGATGTTAATGTGTTCCGGAATTTTACAAAAGAAAACTACCAAAGTAAAATTTGCCTCTCATCCATTAAACCCTATATCATCTGGGACCAGATTTAAGTTAACACTATTCCATTAACTAAAATATATATACTAGCCTCCATAATTGTGGACTCACCATTCATTATTCAATGTTTCACGCATAAATAAATTTATTAAGCATATAACTTAAAAATTGATAGATATTGAAAGAATGTTTATTCTCAAACTTTTGTTGCACAAAACGTTTTTCAGCGAAATATCATCCTTTATGCGTGATGAATTATTTTATTGATGAATCCAGAATTATGAGCGCCAGTATGTGTAGGCGTGCGTGCGTGTGTGTGTGTGTCTGTGTGTGTGCGTGTCTGTGTGTGTGTGTGCGCGTGCGTGTGTGTCTCTGTGTGTGCGTGCGTGCGTGCGGTGTGTGTGTGTGTGCGTGCGTGTGTGTCTCTGTGTGTGTGTGTGTGCGTGTCTGTGTGAATTGTACAGTCTTTGGATTGTAAATGTCTCAGACTCATGTCCTGATTTTACGCGGATGAGTTTTGACGTATGCTTACACCCTGCCTCGTTTAAAAGGGTACGGATTACGTAATTTTACCTGCATAAACAGCTGGGTACGAGTGGGGGGCGGTATCACAGGGGTTGTGACATCGTCCCGTGACAAGAACAAGCACCTGCATAAGCACCCTTCCACATCAAGAAAACCAGGACGACCAAAGAAACAATTACAATCTCTCTGAATATCTTTGGAAATTCAGTGTCCCGGATAAATACAAATGCAATGTTTATGAAAAAGCAACTTACGACACACTTACCGTAGACATCAACCTGCTGCCTTGTGGTTTGCATTGGCTGACTTTGAACATTTTCTTTGTTCATGAACAAGGGAAACTTGGTCGGTTCCCCGTAGACGGCCGTTAAGAATTTCTCCGAAGTGACGGAGACTGTGGACAGTTGCGTGGTGGTGGACATTGATTTTGACCTGCTCGTGTTCTGCTGGGAGGTCAGTAGGGTATCCGGAAGCTTTGACGCGGGGGCCCTGGCAGACGTCAGCGCCGTTTCCGTGGTGATGGCCGCGCTCGAGCTTGTAGCAGTGGTGACGTTTGACCGTAGTGGCGTGGATTTTACTACTGGGTAGAGAAATCTGTACGTGGCGTGGAACCCTTTCATCTGGACCCGCTCGTCGGACCGGAAGATCACGAGCAGCGTGTTTGACGTCGAGTCGACAGACGTCGGACGCTGAGCACCGCAAATGGTGGTGATTTTCTCCGCGTCCCTGGCCTCGCCGTCGTACACCTCTATGCTATCGAGTTCGTTATCGCAGTAGCCTATCCCGTGCGTCTCCATGTCAATGGTAGTAAAACGCAATATAATCCTGGCAGTAGCTCGTCCTTTAATCGTCCACCGGCACTCTGTGGACGGAGGGTAAACGTTTGGCCAGTTTGGGGAGGCAAATTCTCCGTTATCGTCCATCAAAACAACGTTACATGGCCATTCTAAAAAGGAAATAAAATCTTTCATGACAATTCCTACCCACTAGCTAAGCAGCTTATTGTAACCAAATGAGAGCGGGCCAGACGGCTGGAGCTTTTCTTTTAAAAACAAACAAACCGTAGAGCAGGACTCAGTTTAAGGAAATACCCCGAACGCCATTAAATACATCAATATTCCAGTTTCTAATGTTCCGGCCAGTAAAGCGGAACCCATCCTCCTATAGGGGTACCAAACTACTGAAGCTCAACCGTGACGATGGCCTCCCGCATCCACTGCCCTATGTGTGCTTTCTATTTAATGCACGCTGCTGAACTTAATAACAGCAACGTTTCATTAAAAGGGTCCAGTGAATTTATAAAAAAAACAAACACTTGAAATAACATATGGCCGGCCATACGTATCCCTTCTTATAGAACAATCAACGGCGTTCAGTTTTCGAACTGCTCCTTAACGTTCGTTACGCCACCAAACGTGACATGGGCGATTCTACTGACAACAGATGCGTAACCAGTCATCGTGCAAGAATCGCCACCCAGGTTGACTTGAGAAATCCAGCGGGATCCCTTCTGCCCGACCGGTTTCAACGCAGTGACCAGAGCCAGAGAAACGAGCGAGGGAAAAAAAGCGACATCTGCTGACAAAATCTCGTTTCCAACAACACTGTAAAGTCCCGGCTGACACGGTGTTTACCGGACACACTGAAAGAGTGCGTTTATCGCAGCATGACACCACCGGCCGTGTCCAGGGCGCCACCTGGCGGCGAATATCACCAGAACCGTTCTAAAGCCTTGGCACAGCTCAGCTGGCATCTTTAGACATTCGGCGGAATCCCACAACCTTTTCCCTGCAGTCTGCAGAACGTGGCGGCGGCGGTTTTTCTACCGATGACCGGCGAGGCCTTTGCAGACATTCAGTGTCGATACGTCACTGTGAAAGTACTGTACAAGTCGTCACGCCGCTTAGTGAGGGAAATGACGCCATTTTATACGCACCCTTCGTGAGAATTCGAACAATTAATGGCGTTTAGTGGATCTCACTATATACCATAATGTGTTTCCAAAAACTGCGCACTATGTACAGTTAGCACTGGCGAATTACGTAATAACGTTGTGGGTTTTCTTGTACAAGAACTACTGATGCAGAAAAAAATGGTGTATAGTGCGTCAATTTTTTTAAAAAATAATAAGAAGGAACAAAAAGTTTTATTTAAAATTTAAAGAACTCTGATTTGAATCCCCTGTCACGATTTTCTGATGACTGGGGAATATTTCTAAAATATCAAAAGTTAGCAAAATTATTACATTATTATGCGAAACAAAATACGTTCTCAGCAATCGGTTATCCATCTATTTGGTAGCAGTCGATATAAGCTGTTTTCATAATAAAGGATGATGACCTGTAACAATCCGGGCAGTGAGATAATCAAAAAGGCGTTAATAATAAGCTTCCAAATCTCATATGTCTTACACACGTCCACGTCTCCTGGGAACATCAATTAAAAAAAAAAGATATCAGGTTTAAACTAAGCTAATGCAGCGTGTTGGCTGTCAGTGCTTTGCTAAGTAAATATGGAATATATTTCTAATCAGCTAAAATACCTCACATATTTAGTTTACCATTTACTTTTTCTGAAATATTCGGAACATTTAAGATTAAGAAAACACGTAATCTTTTTATTTATTTTTATTCATAAATTAACATTCTCTGCGGATGTAACTTGTGACCACGAACCACATTAACTTCTAACGATTGATGAAGCCAGTCATCGATGCGATAACAAAAATTGTCGAGTAGTTTCCATAACAACGGCTCTGAACCGAAGCTGTTTTAGCCGACATATGCAATATCACATTGAGCGAAAAGTTATCTCTATTTCATTTTTAATAATTCGTAAAATCAAAAAAAAAAAAAACGTCTTTACATTGTATTTACTAGAAACGGACGTTCAAATGAAACTCGGCCAAAACAGCATCGCCATAATGATATCCCGCCGGGGTTCATTTGAACGTTCCCAGTATAATAGAGTCACGGACACATTTAATGTCGTGTCAATATTGTGCATAAATAATAAGCCGCTCTTTTATGTCAGTCAGGCATAGATAAAGAAAAGATGCTTTTTTCCTTCAGAATTAAACTCTTTTGGGTCACCGAATGACATAAAATATGTTCTATTTTTTTCTTCTTCTAAATAGATAACATATAAAAACGTTTATATTTTCTTTCAGTTATTCTCTTCCGAATTTAGAGACAGTGGTAGAAGTTTTCTGTATTCTCCACAAGATTTTTAAGAAACACAGTAATGAGAAATGCTTTTATAACAAAATTCCGAAGAATAAAAAGTATAATCGACTGATCGGCATTTTAACTGCAATATGCCATATAACTATAAAATAATCTCAAACTACCTAATATCGGTGTTTTTAAGAGCTGATTCATATATTCCCACAATATACTGCGTAATTTTTGAAAATGAGTAACTTTTCAATTTGAAACAATAAAGGTTGAAAATTATTATTTAGTAGCAAATAACGTTTTACATACTTTACCAAAAAATACCTGAAAGAAACTGGCGGGTATACAAATGAAAATAAGATGCGTCACAGCCTTTTTATTAGCTACACTGACAACCATAAGCATAATTAGCCGATGAATTTAGTCCCAAAAATTCTAGAATACCTGCGTTTCATTCATGACGACGCAAAAGAATATTAAAATTAAAACAGCGCCCCCTGGTCTTCACGACACTCATTAATACAGTAGATGTAATTATCTCAGAAGACGCTAAAGCGGGGATATCCTTGGTGACTTAAGGGTTAATCAAGTGAGTGACTCTATCTTGGTGAACGTAATCGCTCAAAGTCGGGCCACGTGTTGCTTCCGGAGTCTGAAGCAAGAGTGAAGACCATCACCAATTAAATTTGAATTCTGAATTGACAGTTTTTTGGTTTTGTTTTCTTCTCTTTCTTTGTAGAAAATTGACGAGTATTCCGCAACTTTTATCACAAAGGAATAAATTGATCTCGTCTATTTAATTATACGCCGAGTAATTATTCCTGAGGATTGCAGAAAGCAATATGATGATGCTGAATCTCGGTTGAGAATAGATGTGATGTCAGAACAAAGTTAGACAGCTAATTAAAGGGCTTTACAATAGATTCAGTTACCATACAAAATAACGCAAAATACTAACCTCCAGAAAACAATGGTTATAATATAATTCTACAGAGAATAATCTTTGGCTATGAAAAACCTAATTACCACCTGTATATCGGTATATGGTTTTTAAATAGTTGATATACATATTTTATCCCTGTGCACAGCGGGTGTTTTATTAGAAGAACAAAACAATCTCTCTTTTTTTATGAAAATGAAAGTAAACTAAGCGACCACGGGGAGCTCACCCAAACCAAGTGCGGTAATAACGGTAAACTTAGGATTGAAATTTAAATTTTAAACTAGCCAGCAGAGCTTGTTTTAGCAGAAGTGGGACTTTCTCGGTTTGTTTTTAACCCCTGTTAATCAATAGAGCCAGTAATGGGTAACATACCAGAAGATCTGAATTAAGAGTAAAGATGAGAAGAAATCAACAACAAGAGAGAAAAAACAGATACAGACTTTGCGCCAGTTATTAAAGTGGTATAAATTTGTAACTAAAACAAAACACACACACACACACACGTGTGTCGGTGTGTGCGTGTGTGTGCACATTATTACGGACGTTCAACAAAACCCCGACTGACATAGAAATGCTATAATCGAGTTCAGCCGAGTTTCAGTTGAACAACGTTCCCCGTGCACAATAAATCAAAACACGGAAGATAATGGAAATTTTTTACATTATCTTCCGGATTTTGTTTGGTTCCTGGAATGTACATAAGTAAGGTTTTAAATTTAAAAAAAATACGACTGATCTTGAAGCAATAGTACAAAACAAACGAAATCGAAAGAAAAATGGTTAAAGTTTTTATATTAAATTACAATGCAGAAGCCAAGATTTTCGCATTTCTTTCGTTTTCATTTGTTTTTTCTAAAAATCACCTTTCATTCTGTTCAGAACATCATCGTCTCTGGTTTTAAGAACTAGCGAATATGTTTACTCAAAAAATGCGTAGAATTGAAAAAGACAAACAAAGAAAACCAAGATATTAACGTACAATTGGCATGCAACATTACGATAGACCACTTTACCTGAAATTATAAAAGTCTCAGCTTTAGAAATATAGTTATATATATATAAAAAAAAAACACAAGTCATTAATATATCAGTTTATTCAGTTACAGAAGAATCGCCACAGTTGGCTTGGTACCAACAGGAAGCCGTACCGTTGTAAAATGACTGGTTCCGCACAAGTTTCTCAGCGACCGACACAACTCCACGATGTCGGGAGGCGCTAGATGGCGCCTAAGGAGCCACGTCGTGCTCACCGGGAAAGAAACACTGAGGTATCAGATCGACGCGCTGGTAACAACTGAGTGCGGCAGAGGATGAACGGTTTGGAGCGCCAAGCAGAATCTTTCTTCATGCGCGCGGCGCACACACACACGCACGCATCGCACACAGCACGCACACACACACACACTCGCGCGCACACACACACACACACACGCACCCGCGCGCACACGACACACACACCGCACACACACACACACGCGCACACACGCACACACGCGCACACGCACGCACGCACACACACGCACACACACACACAACACGAAACAGTGGAAAAACCTGTTGAATGCGACTAAACAACCGGATAAGAGCGTTATCTCAGCTTCCCCCTAAACCCACGAGCAGCTGCAGCGATCCTTGTCGCTATGCATTCTCTTTCCTCCCCACCACCGCGCACTCGGGGCGCTACGTGAGGGACGGAAACGAGACGCGTAACCATGACAGCTGTACGTTTTGCGTCACATGCTCGTTCCTAACTGGTGGACGGCGCTGTCACATGACGTGAGCCAGCCAGTAAAATTACCATGCTCATGAAGGGCCACAAGACAAGCCTTTGTCAGCTCGCGCGTATGCTTAACAAAAATATTGTCACAGCCCCACTTAGCATTCGCGTTTCCTTTGTAACTGAGCAGAATTTACCAAGAATGTTTATTTTCAAACATTTCGGCCATCTCTATTTCGATCGCCATGATGTTCGAAGTGCTGCGGCAACAGCAGGCAGAAAGTCGTTGCCTTGGCTGCCGAACATCTGTATTCGACGATAATTTTATTAGTAGTCAAAATAAATTCCTAATTATTCCAAAATCTAAAAAAAAAGAAGGCTGCAAACAAAATACATAAGTTTAATTAAAATTTATTTCGTAAAACGCTATTAAAACCTGAAAATATAAATAAAACAATTTTTGAATAAAAATATATATTGTAAAATTCATAAATTTGTTTAGCTACTGGCGTCACAGTTATCTAATATTTCATTGGATGAACAGCCTGACGTCACTAAAAAGGAAGTCTAAACTAACCGAAAATAAAAGGCATGTAATGAAAAATTCATTCCCCAGAAATGTTTAATGCAATTGAGATACTTTGTAAATAAATTTATTTTTTAATCAGCAATGCAATAATAAAGTTTTTTTTTTTTTTAATTTGAAAATTAAACAAATTGTCTACCCGCTTACCTGCGTTAAAAAAGATACGGAATCCCTGAGAGTCGTGGTTGGAATTTGTGTGAAACAGCAAGCTGATGTTGTTGGTTTTACTGATTATCTCTTTGGTATGAGGTCCGGCGCAAAATGTTTCTATTTTACTGTCGGGCAATCTTTCTTGTATCTTCAGCCAGTCATTCCTCGGGCCGCAAGGATCCCCAGATGGGTATCCAAGGTAAAGTGGGTAAACACTAGACGGAGAACCTAGCGAAGCGAAATAAAGGGGGAGGGGAAGGAGCGAATAAATCTCGAGGCAAAGAAATGCTTTGAACAAAAATTGATGAAAAAAAAAAAAAAAAGAAAAGAAAGAAACAAAAGAAAGACCGGAGATGAAAACTTGGCTATAGTTTTGTTAATGAAATCAATTTGGTCAAAACCGTTCTTCGCCCTGAAACGCCGTATCTGCGGTTAGCAGAGCCCGAGCCAATCCGGGTTTTACAATTTTACCGGGACAAAGACTGAACCAACTCGGGGAGGAGATGGGGTGGGGGGGGAGGGGAGAGAGAGTCTGTCTGTCTGTCTCGCGGTGTGAGTTGGGTTTGGCTGGCTAAGCTTCTCCTCAGAACGGCGTCGTTAACGCACTTCTCGGCTTTTCATTTGAGGAAGAGAAAAACAAACACAAGCTACAATAGCATTAAGCGATGGAGGTCTGTTTAGAATTAAAACTAGAAACCGGACGAGCAAACGAAACGGGATTTAAAAAAAAAAAAACAAACGACAAAACTTCTGCGTATTCTAGTATCTCAGAAAAGTGAAAGAAAATACTTCACTGGAAATCTTCCATAAAATATCTGTATATATCCATCGAGGATGTAACTCTCTCTCTCTCTCTCTCTCTCCTCTCTCTCTCTCTGTACTGACGTCATATCTCTCTCTGTACTGACGTCATATCTCTCATTTTAATTTTTTACCTTTCATTAGTTTCTAATCAGTTTATGCGTATGGAGTTAGTACAAATACGCGGAAGCGTTTAACGTTCGGAAAGTGTTACGGTGCCGGTGTTGGTGGATTATCGTGTCTGGTCCAGCTTATTTCCAGAGCTCTACATCTTAATACGAGAACCCCGCACGAACTATCAAGTTGCCATTAACTGGGAAGCTCGTACTACGTCACGCGGGAAGTGGACAATGTCGTCCGGCGTCCCCGGATGTGGCAAAACGGACCGGATTAAGGAAGACAGCATTGCCGCAGAACTGCTGTTGGCAATTTAGGGGACGGAAAGCGAGCAGGGATCGCGTAGTGGCTGACTCTAGACAGCAGCTCAAATAAGACGCTGTGTTCATGTGAATCACTCAAAGAACTGGTCAGGCTCGATTCTGTACACAAGTGGAATAGCAGAAAGCGAGAGAGCACTGCTCAGAGATTATCTATCAGAACTCCGGAGATGTATGAACTTTGTTCAGGAAGCACAATCGATTCTGGCGCGAACCCAACGGATCTTTTAATTGGAAGTAAAATAAGATGTTCTGGCGACTGCTGTAAGCAAGCCTACAATGGTAAAATGTCAGGGATTTGTCTTCATTATCTTCGTTTACAATCATTCTTTCCCTTATTTATTTATTTTGGCTAACTTAATACACGAGAAAGGCGTAATCAACCATTATATGCACAAATAGCGTTAATTATAAAAACCCCATTAACTAGCTTTACAGTGTACAGTAGCGGACAAACGTTTAAGAACGCCAACGTCAACTGCTTATATTTGTGATTTTTTGGACAACCAAAAGAACACAGTAAACTAGAGCTTAACGTTTTTAGCATCCCACAATGGATTAAAAAAACCAACATCAGTCCAATGGAATGGGATCGGATCGTGGAGTTGCCGCAAATAGAATCTCTCATATCTCGAGATTGCTAAGCAGGTCTAATGCAGTAAAACAACTTTTTATCTGGCCTGGAAGCTGTACGGCTACATCGAATGCCATAGAAGCGAAAGACCTCCAAAAATTAATGTTTGGAAAAAACCGCCAAATCAACCGTCCGAAATGGACTTGCACGAGACGTCCGTTGACACTTTAAGAGATTCGGGGGACCTATCGGTTTCTAAGAAAAGTGTCCAGAAACGGCTTTGGAATTTCTAATGGAAGGAGTGTGTTGCCCAAGAATCGAAGGGCCCGTTATCAGTACACCAAGGCCAAGTGCATTGGATCCCGGAAATCTGGGCAGGGTTCTCTCGTCCGACGAATCACGGTGCCGGAGACTTGGATAGAATGGTCGGACTTATGTGCGGCGAGAATATTGGTGAAGCTTTCCATTTGAAGTAAATTAAGCCGACGATCAAAGGTTGGGGCGCGTCCCATTACTGTATGGGGATGTTTTTTACCAAAAAAATAGACTGGCCCCATTCATCATATCCAGGGAATAATAGATCGGTTTGTTTAACTGGACACTTTTATCAGTATACTAGAACCATATTCTGAGAGCGGCCTCCCTCTCAACTGGATTTTCCAACAATGATAACGATCCGAAACATTTGGCCGCCATCATCAGCAGCGTCTCGCAGATCAGAAAACTCCAGCTCTCAAAGTCCTGATTAGAATTCAACAGAGAATCCATTGAACGATATAGACAAAGTTATTAAGATGAAAAAAGCCTAGAAATATGTAGATCGATTGTTTCAAATTATTCAGTCGATTGGTCCTATATTTGCATAGACTGGTGTATTAGTCTTGCGGACTCCATGCATAAGCGCTGTCTGGTTGTGATTAATGTTTATGGCTGTGCAACCAAAAACTAATACTCACTTGATCTGTTTATCGCATGTAATCTCTAAAAATTGAGTTTTGTGACGAAATTTCAAATATTTTAAATTCATTTTTAAACTTTTGTTGCCATGAAATTTCATCATAATTTAAGAAAATTAAGCTTATGCAAAACATTTACTACCGATCATGTTGATGTATATATATTTCAATCGAAAGAACAAGCAATTGCTTTTCTATCAGTGCAACTGGAATATTTATTTTTACATGTTTTGTGTGTCAGTTTATGTTTGTTCTACCATCGTTCTTAAACTTTTGTCCGTCACTGTATAATTTTTTATATATTGTACATGCTCTAGATTCTAACTTACATTAGCAGTTACACGGAGTTTCTGAAGTCAGAGAAAATTCTTCAAGGCAAAATAACTTTTGGCAGAAAGAAATGTCTTAAAAGTAGAATTTCTAATGAAGAGTGTGCGAGAGAAGGCAAGCCTTTGTAGTTTTTCTAAACATGTGGTATGAATTATAAATATTATTTTCATCATCAGTAGTATAATATAATACATTCTTTTGTGCATTAACTTTCACTTTAGTGCTTTTAATACTACAGTAAATTTAATTTTGGCTTATATTTTATCCGATTATCTCATAATATAAGTTAATGTGGTAAATTTTAATTAAGATAACACATTATGTTTATAATGTAAAGTATTACAGTGTCCTTTTAGAAAGTTACTTAAATTCCGTATTTATTCAAAATTTTGTTAAAATAATCAAATGAAGCTGTCAGAACAAAGTTTTTTGTGTTTTTCTTTATGCAGCTGCCTCTCATATTTGTCTCGTAGATCGTCTAGTTGTGTAGTAATGGAGAACTGAGGCTAGTTGCTACAGTAGTTACAGCACCAGTAATTCCTAACTAAACGTATGCATTAGATTACAGTGCCGGACAAAAGAGTTGGGACACTTGCTGTGAAATTGATGTTTGAGCTCCCTCGTTTTAACAAACGCATTTAAATACCCATCACATTGTATATTATATACACAAAACATGCCTTCACGATGTATAAAAGCAACACGTGCTATATGTTTACATGTTCTCTGGAAAAAATACGGCAATGTCCGATTTGTACCGCGACAAAAGAGTTTGAACAGTGAGCAAAACCGTAAATATTTTTCAACATTCCAAATTACAATCGAAAAAAGGCATGGAAATGATCAAATGACTAGTAGTGGGTGGGGTATCCGTGATTTCTGATCACTTCTCGACAACGACGAGGCATTGATTCGACCAAACGAAGGCAGCCGGAATTCGCCATTTCCTGCCAGCTTTTCTCGACGGCCTGCCAGAATTGGTCTTGGTCGAGATTCTTGTGTTTGGCCACCTTGGCCTTCAGCTGCTTCCAGGCATTTTCGATTGGGTTGAGATCCGGACTTTGGGGCGGCCAGCGCATGACATCCATTCCTAGTTGGGTGGTGAGGGAAGTGACGACTCTGGCGGAGTGGATCGGGGCATTGTCGTGCTGGAAGATGGCGGTGACTGGCATGGTCTCGTCGATGTAGTCGACGACGACATCCCTCAGTAAATTGCAGTAGGTCTGAGCGGTCGCTCTGCCCCTGATCAACTTGAGAGGGCCTGGTCCCGCCGCGCTCATACACCTCCAGACCATCAACGATCCTCCTCCGGCCTGTACCGTCGGCCGGGTGCACTTTATATCGTATTTTTCGCCATGGTAACGTCGGACATATACTCGGCCAGCACTGTGAATGCGCATGATCATCGTTTCGTCGGAAAAGAGAACTCTAGCCCATTGAACTTTGGTCCAGTTTTTGTGCGCTTTAGCCCATGCTATGCGGATGCGCCTGTTCTTGTTGCTGATCAATGGCTTTTTCTGGGCGATTCGTCCAAAGAGATTCCCCTCGCATAGACGATGTTGAATAGTGTGACTGGAGACAGTCATCCCACTCAGGGAGGCTCGAATGGCCGTCGATGTCAGGAAACGATTGGCCCTGGATTTGCGACAAATGAGTCGATCCATTTTGTTGTCACATTTTCGATGTCTTCCGATTGGCATTTTTGGTTTCGTGTTTCCGGTCTCCTTATACTGCTTCAGAATGCGGTTTACGGTGCTTTTCGGGCAATTGACTCGATCGGCTATCTCCCGACAAGACAGATTTTCTTGGTGGTGCTCAACTATCAAGTCTCTGATTTCAGACGACGCCGTCTTGCCATGCATGGTGAAAAAATGATCTTATATGATCTTAGATGATGTGGTTCTATTCATTTGATCCTTTTAAAATGAATATATTGAGGGGATAAATGTATGCACAGATTTTGTTCACTGTCCCAACTCTTTTGTGTCGCGATACAAATCTGACTATGCTAATTCAAATATTTTTTTTCCAGACAATAGATACACATATGACATTCGTTGTATTTACACATTGTAAAGGCAGGTTTTATACAACTTATGGACGATAGGATGGCTATCTGTATGCAAATTTTAAAACAGGAGAGGTCAAAAAACAATTTCACAGCAAGTGTCCCAACTCTTTTGTCCGGCACTGTATAATCTACGTCATACGACAACTTTCGATGGCTAATCAAATCATATGACGTGAGACGTCGATTATAACTCATCTATACGCTTAATTAAAATCACTGTTTATATAACAGTCTAATCCCTGTAGACACTAGCCCCTCCTCCCCTCCGTATTAACAACATTGTTTAGAACGAAATGCGGTGGCAAACCCAAATAAAGCATAATTTTCAAAATGTCTTTAGATCCAGGATCTCATAGTCTGCGAGGGAATTCCTTACGACGCATTTCAGTATACATTGCAGGTTGGTATAGCACGGGCCGATGTATAATGTGAGGCAGTATATATAATATTGTGTCAGGATAACACTACTACTGATATAACGCGGTACATAGCGTGTGCTGATATATCAGGTGTCGGTATACCACGGTCCATTATATAGTGCGTATCAGTATAATGCGCGCGTGTCGATATACCGCGAATAATCAGAGTAGGCTTTATTTATACAAGATGCCTGCTCTCAGGAGAACATGACGGTCCGGGGTGAGCAGTTAAAGAATGTACAAGTTGTGATAAATGGCCGCGCGCGTCCTAACAGGAAGAAATTTCCAATGTAATTTTTATTGCTGTTGTCAAATGTATCACTGAGGCTTTGACTAAAGTACTGACGTACTGCGAGTTCTGGATGCTGCTTTGTGGCTCACTTTCAGATCAAAGCGAATTAACGGCCGGAATTATTGTGGAACTCGAAAGGGACAGTTTTGAGAGTTTTTTTTTAAAAATAGTAGCCATAAATCGGCGTCCATGTCTCTGTGTTACACTACAGGTCTCTTCGATTAACTTGGGGGGAACACGATTTCTAAAGTGCTTGTTGGTTTAAAGCCATGTCAAGTGAGTTCAGAAAGACTAGTAGGATATATTTATATATGTTTTTTTTTAATTTACGATTTATACTTTACTTTAAAAAATATAAAAGACAGAAGCTTTGGGTCCGTGATTAAAATATTTGTCTACTTCGCTGGCATGAAAAATATCCACGAACTTTCATTCGTGAAACTCCGTAAACAACTCGGCCGCAGACCTGTCACCGTGAGTCTCCGTGTTTATAAACAATTCTAAATTCGACATTTTGTAGTTCTGGCGTAGCCGTGTTATGGAAACGTAGGCGAATAAACAAACGAGTACAAAAAAGATGCATCAAGAAATCTTTTTATGAAAGTTAAACTAGAAAGGACAGCGAAATTATTAAAATAGTCACTGGGTCTTCCCAGAGTGCACTGCGTACTCGGCGGATTGCCTTGTCACCACGTTTCCGGTTATTTACACCTCTCAATGTTCCGGAAAACCTCCCAATCCCTTAGATACAGACAGAATTTACTTTTGAGTTGTAAATACGCGTATACACAACAAATATGAGATAAATTGAAGTAAATTTAAATATTTATTATGTCCGGACCTTTCACTAAATTATGTTTTAACAAAATAAAGAATGACAATGATGTATATAAACCAAACCTCATTAATAATAATAATATAATAATAATAATAATAATAATAATAATAATAATAATAATAATAATAATAATAATAATAACCAACACAACTACCTACAACTACGCGAATTTTATATGTATATAAAAAGTAATATTTTAAATCTGCGTTAACTTAACTTGTAGCTTCAAAAACTAAAACTGTATCAAAGGATTTTATTGATTGCCAATAATCAGAAGGGGACTATTTTTTGTTAACTTTCGAAGTAAGTATTGCATAAGTAAGATACCGTAACAACTAAGTAGGTAGTGAAGGAAGTAAAACAGTCAGAAAGTAGGCCAATATATCCCTGCCTGTAATGAATAAGAACGACTTTTCATTAATTGTAAATGTGTAATCGCGGCCGTCAAAAAGGGGTTTCTTTCCTTTAAATATTGACTTTTAAATTCACAAAAAAATTCGCGAACCTCGTATATTCTATAAACTGGGCTAGTTAACCTGACAAGTTAAACAACGAAAGATTAAAGGGTCATTTCCGTAGTCACGCTACTGGTTAGATAATTCTACAAAAGAAAATGTAAGATCGGCAGGATGCTGCGCGAATTGTTGGCTTGCCGCGGTGCCGGTAAAGCACTGGGTTAGGGATATTTTCCACTTGTTAGGTCACCAATTAAAACCAACAGATTATTACTGGGCAGCATCGGTTGGCCCACGGCTCGATCGTGGAAGAAGGTAAAACGGCCCCACAGGTACCAGTCGCGATTTTGGGGGTAAGAAAAATGCCGTTCGAAAGGCCCTTCGATCCCTAATTTTTTTTTTGTTTTTAGACTGTAGTAATGTCACTTTAAAAAAAAAAATGTACTCCAGTGAAGCAGGTGTGGAAAATTTATTTCTTAAAGGTGGATCATCCTTACTATCAGAGGGCGTAAATACCTTATAGAGGTGGCGTTTGTCGGGCGTTAAAAGTTAGAGATGATTCTTTTGTTGCCCCGAGTAGAAGGTTGTGACGTCAGGGCGGAAATCACCCCGACTTACGCAAAAGCTACAGGGAAGACGAATGGCCATCAATTCGATTCTTAAACTGACGATTAACGCTATCAATATTAACTACGATTATTGCTCTCATTGACAATTATATTACTAAAAAAAGAAAAGCATTTTCCGATATCCGACCGTGTCCGAATCTTGGTTAATTTGTAGTTACGACCCCTAATTAGTAAATACAGATAAACGGACAAACAAAAAAAAAACTGTCCTGTATACTTGCTCAACACTCCTAAATATTAAAATTATTATTACAATATACATTATTTTACTAGTATTTCTTTCAAATATATCTCGTTATTATTGCTTTATACATCATAACTCTTTTTAAAATTCGTGCACCAGTTCTTGCCGTGTTACCCAGCATACACCTGCACCCCAGATATACTTGTATGCAAGTATATCCGGATTAATATTTCAGAAAATGAAAACACTTCGATTTATTTCCATTTACATCTTTGAAAACATTCATTTATTAACTCTGAGCATTTTCCATTGGCTTTCTGGGTCCTTTCACATAACATGCGATTGGAACTTCTAGCTCCCTTCTTTCCGTAACTTTCGCATTCAAAGTTCCGCTCACGCAAAGGATATGCGAACATGTTTTAGATGTGTCTCTAGGAACGTGGCCAATGATTTGATGGTTCCTGAAAACACATCCTGCATATTTGTCGTGAGGATTTTCTGGTTCTCTTTGGGTTGTTAATGCTTCATTGACGACTGGATTCCAAGAACGTTGATAGATACGGTGACCGGTAACAGAACTATCAAAATTAAATGAATAGGGGGGACAATCTTGGCATCGTACCACTTTCCGTAATGTTTTTTCTAAGAGGGAAAGGTATTTACTACACCTTAAAACTGCTTTGCATGTTTTTGCGATTGTCTATCGAGTGACTGGATAAACTTTTTTTCCTTCCTCAAATCAATGAATGCTCATTCAATAACCAGATGACGTTATTGAAGAAGTCGATGGTTGTCTTCGAGAAATTAGGGAGATCAACGATGATGAGCAGTTGGATCAAAGCGACGATGAGGAGGACGGAGTTGACCACTCTAATGATGACGGTGAAGGGGACAATGACGATTTGCTAGATGACATTGAATAATTTAGATCTAGTGACCTGAATAACGTTATGCGCTCATTTACACATAAAAACAAATCGGAATGAAATCATTTTTTGTTTTACTGTATCTTACTTACAATTACCCTTTTGCATACTCCATGTTTAACTGCTACGTTTATTTTTTAAATATTTTGGTAAATTGAAGTTACACTTGCAAGCGAGTGTATCCCGGTCGTTTTTTTCCATTTCTGAAATCCTATAAATGAGAACAATTCCGCATACAATTGCATGCAAGTTGCAAGTGTATGCGGGGTAACACGGTATAAGAAAGATAACCCTAGCGAGGAAACTTATTAGTGTCGAGTTTATCCGCTAGGAACCACTGCCAATCCTGCACCCAATGGGGCCCGACACTTTGAGACTTCGACTGAGAAATCCCTAGGATAACTCTTTACTTTTTAGATGTGAGGAAAAAACAGGAGTTCTCGGAGAAAACCCACGTGGCAGACTAGTAAAGAAGAGATCATGACAAATATGCCAAACCGAAACAGTCCCCTGCGAGAATCAAACCCGGGCCCTCGACCTTAGATACTACCCACTGCACTACAGCGCCACCTATGTAGACACCTCTCACTAAGTACAAAATAGATCTTATGTTTAAGCTGTTTGCTATCTTTTTTAATTTATTATTTAAGGTAATTAGATACTAAAGACTCATGTCATAAGATTTATAGACAAAACTGATTGTTCGTAATAAGTTTCCTTTTTCTTTGCATTTTAAAACTACTTGACAGAAGCACACGTTAAAACAAAAGTTAACAGATGTTTTTCAATGCATCGATAACCTAATACGTAGATACAACTTAGGAAAACAAGGAATTATAAAGCAAAACAGAAAAGGTAAGCTAAGTTATACGACAGAAACAATGTTTGCAATGTGGAAATTGATCTCTTTTCTGGAAAGTTGGCTGGAAGGTTATATTAAATTAATATTATTCGATTTGTATAATGATTAAATTCTGCCTATTTACAAATGTGCAAAAAGGCATCCATCGCAGGGAACCCCTTTGTTTCAATATTTCAAACATCAGGAATAAAAGAAAATGTATTCTGTTGAGATTACATTGGTCGGTGTTTAAATGATCTGTGCAATAATCAATTCGCCTCCTGGTGGAATCTATAAGCATTCTTTCATTATATTAGAACTTTTTACAGCGTCTTTGAGGGACTGATATTATCTACAAAAAATATATCAATAATGCACGCACGATAAAAACCAGCGTCTGTGGACATCTTTAGAATACATTTATTTTATTTGTATCTTAGTAATCTATTAAAAGTACAAAATTAGGCAAGCACTCTATACAAGAATAATGTTTAATGTACGCTTAAGTTGGATTTTTTAAAAAATTGTATACAGAGGAATAATTGAAATTTAATATGTTGTTTACCTTTCTTGTTTAAATTAAAATTTTTAATCTTTTCTTTAAATACTTCTTGAAAAATGCATTTTGTGGATGACACAAACAAAAAGCGACGAGATATCGGCCGGAGTGGCGCTGTCAATAATCAGTGGTGTTACATATTATTACGACCCCGGTGTTGACAAATTCCGGACTGTAACCGTGACGGACTAGGTGCACTACTTTACCTTGTGGTTTGGTACTGTGAGGGTCCATTCGCAGTGCAGATGGTGTGGATAGTTGCGTGGCCAGTTCGGAGACGCCAGGTTCCCTTTCTCCATTTCAAAGACACCGCCGCAGTCTGTTCAAACATCAGATAAATAAAGGCACGAAACCATTAAAAGTACATCAGAAAGTCCAAAAGTAACCAATCCAAATAAAGCTGATGGGAGTTGAAGATAAAAGTGAACGACGCACTGTTTAAGCATGGATCGCGGTCAGTTGTTGAAAAGTTGGAGAATGGTTTATTCGCAGCAAGCAATTTAAAAGCTCAAGTTTAAACCAACCCGCTTAGCAAAGTTGCAATGATGCTAACTGAAGTTCATTCATGCTTAAAAATCAGTACAGATTCTCTCCTTGCTGCTAATGAGATTCTTTTGAGATTCAAGCCTACTGCTGACCAGAACGATTTGAAAGAACTCTGAATAGACCGGATCTCCACTGAAACTAAAAAAAAATATTTTTCCAATCACTTACCTACTTCATTAGTTTGAAGATATAGGTAAATTTAAACTTTCGGTACTTTTCAAATGTGTATGGGTGACACTACATCTCTCCTATCCAGAAGACCACAAATCAACGCCGGGTACGTCATAGATGTACATAACCCTGTGGCACGTGGTTTTGCGCCATAATTATGCAAAATAATGTGTATTATGGCGTTGGTATTGGCTTTGACCTCACTACTTTTACTAATATGACTTCAAAGAAGCTATTAAAAAAGTTAAACGGAAGTCTCCAAAACACTGCCAAAAGAATATTTAATTAATTATTTTCCATATGCATTTTATAATGTGCGATTAATTATATTAGCAATGAAACAATAATAAATAATTGTAATAAACCTGTGTGAATTTAAATGTACCTTAATAATAATAATAATAATAATAATAATAATAATAATAATAATAATAATAATAATAATAATAATAATAATTAAATAATAATAATAATAATAATAATAATAATAAATAATAATAAGACGAAGAAAAAGAAGAATTTTGGTGTATCATCATAAAGGAGACCGGGGATAACTGTTACGGGAGAGATAAGTTGCTACAACAGCACCAGTAATTCGTAATCAAACGTACAGGTTAGCGTTGTAATCGACGTCATATGCGATCAATTTCATAACGTCGATTATATCCTCGTCGATACGCTTAATTTGAAATTATTGATGCTGTAACAAATAATCCCTGTCTCTTCTATGAACGCAACATGGAGAACATAAGAGCGATGTGACAGAAGTCTAGTAAATAATTTCTACAAGTGACTTGGTATTGTCTTGATACACAAGAATGCATGTATTGCATGAGACGCTTGATTCACCATAAGCTTCCTTCGAATTTGTCTTCAACATTTGCTAATGTTTATTCGAGAAAATAAATTACTCAAACATAATCTGTGACAGTGTTTATTCGGAAAGGCAAAGATGAGCGAAATGAATTATTTCTTGTGCCGCTTGGTTGATCGTTTGAAGAATTCACGCGCCCCAAAGATGGTGTATAGATTTCCACATCGGTGGCAACGTAGAAGTTTAGATAGTTATTTATACATGCGGAAATACCCCAGAAATCCATGCTCGTGCTTGTTACGGTAAGGGGAATACGAAATAACAAGGGGAAAAAAAAAGTCTTTTGAGATAAGAGCAAGAATCCAGCGAAGGCGGAAAAAGTCTAAATTAAAACAACTTGTAATGAGAACATTCTGTCAGCCACTGAATAGAGATTTCGGTAACCAGCTCTAATAGAGAAGTCAAGATATTTGTTGCTTGGCTAAAAATCGGAATACACTAACCAAAACCATTCGCAGTTTCACGAAAGATCGGAAAATTTCGGGACCCTAATGCCTTCTTGGCGACTCCACACACGCCAAAAGTGAGAAACGAAATGCTAATAATTAAACACTAATAAAGTTTCACACTGTTTTCAGGTACATGCGGCCGGAAGTGCGGGTTCCTTAAGATATGGACAGAAAGCATTCACAACTTGAAAATAATATATATTTCTTTTCGATAATAAACCAACAGCTCCACTTACGTACTGGCAGTATTATCCGATACTTCAAGAAAAAGGAAACCCGTTATTTTTATTAGCATTTACATGAAAAAGAAGAAAATTAAAGTCAAGAAAAGTTGCTTTTATTACCTAAAAAAGGCTTTAATTCAAAATGATGAACTTGGGCAAACTCCTGGTTGTACAGACCTCCTACGTCGCTCCCTGTTTTTGAGCTCAGTATACACGTACCTTCTCTGATCTGGAAGTAAATAATTATAGAAAGAAACAAACAGAAAATAATCATAATATATTTAAAAGAAAGCAGTTTCAATATGTGTGAAAAAATAAAGTATAAATTGTCGTTTGTAAAAAATGTCCTAATTAAGAAGAAGTAAAATAAAATTGATTTTAAAACCAACAAGATGTAGAATATATTTAGCACCAGACGAAAATCTACCTTTACTTCACCTTTAATGAGGGACATAAAGGATCACAAGATCATTTTTGGGAAATAATTAAATGGCATTTACTCTTCTGATATTTTGTTAATACAATACTGAATTACTGAATAAAACGTTTTTCAAAATTTAACGAGTAATTAAGCCCGAGCGTACACATTACACCTTAGCACTCGCAATTAGACAGATAAATTGGGTAGACAGTATAGAGACCATGGTAAAAGAAGAAAATACCAGATGGAATTGAAAAGTGATAAAGAAAACGAGCAAGTTCCTGAAAATAAATACGGAATGAAATTTTTCTATTTATTTGTCCAGTCTTATTTGTAATGAACATGTGGAAGTAACGAAGAGTTCGTTGGCCCACCGAGGCTGAGAACGCGAGTTCGGCTCCCGTTTGAGGTTGGTTCGGTTTGCCGTATCCACCCGACACGGTATCTTCCTCGCTCTTGCTTCACTCTTTCCTTTCCAAAGTCGCAAGTACGCTTTCTGGCCGGGGTTGTCTCCCTTGACTGTCATTTGGGCTTATGTACCGCCATATTTGCGCAGTAGACGTCGGCGCTGGCCGCTCCAGTTTCTTACCATGCAAATGCTGTCACAGACGAGCATATTAATCTGCTGAAACTATAAGCGACTAACTCGATGACAGTAACACCGAAGCATAAGTAATCTTTACACTGACTGAGGCGACAAAATAAAAGCCCATCTTTGCATGACATTTACTGTCTTGAAAATTTAAAGTCAAGTAAATACACAGCAAAAACGGCCTATCGTTCCCTTACGTTAGTCGTTAAAAATTACTTAAAGATGGCTTTTGTCCATTGGAAGAACATTTATCTAATATTCCCCGCTAGTTTAGTTTATCTCCAGCCAAAGCTAAGGATATCTTACATAGTTTCCTACTCTATAAACTCTGGATACAAATCCATCTTTAGTTCTCCTTAATAACTGACATAGAGAAGCAAACGATCATTGTCTGTCTTTCAAATCCGATATCATGTAAACGCCATGTAAAGATGATCTTTGGTTTTCCACTGAAGATAAAGTAATTCTGGTTTAGACAGCGAGTTATCCAAATTGCAACTTCATTAATTATAGTCGCTTGGCGAACCCAGACGACCGTGTCAGTGTCACTGTCCCATCGAACGTCAAACTGCAGAGTTCAGTCAGTACGAACAATTGTCGTTGCTGCAGTCACGTGGCGCTAAAATCTCTCCAGCAATACCAGACACCCAATTATTCCGATCAGTCACCCTGCCACTTTAAAACGTTTAATTTTTTTTTTTTTTTTTAACAACTGCGGTTTGAAGTAAAGCGACTTTCCGTCCAGTGTCCATATAATTCTCCGTTCGGGGACAAAAAGAAATTAAAAAAAAAAAACGTTTCCCGCTGAGCACCATGACATTAAACGCCAGTTGCTAGGTAACAAATTGTAAGGATTTATTGGAATAACTATTACCATAAAGTAAACT
Organism: Nautilus pompilius; assembly: GCA_018389105.1. Taxonomy (NCBI): domain Eukaryota; kingdom Metazoa; phylum Mollusca; class Cephalopoda; order Nautilida; family Nautilidae; genus Nautilus; species Nautilus pompilius. The sequence goes on along the minus strand of JACATO010001715.1, from coordinate 10,791 downwards.
GAGATTGATAATCTTATGCAGCATTAATAAGCCATGCGTATTAAGTTTCTTTTGTAAGAGACGGTCAAAGGAATCGGTAATAAGAGCCCGTCGACGTTGAAAAAAGCGACGATAACATAGTTCGCATTGCCATTGGTCACAAAACACTGAGCGTGGCCGCTGAGCTTAAAATCTTAATTAACTATGCACTCGTGGATTTCCTACTTTCAATATGAAAATTCAGAAATCGATTGCACCTGCTGACCTCTCGAACAGGCTTTTGGCTTTCCGCTGATAGAAGTGGGACGTATTAAAATGTGAATATAAAATATTAATACGATTAAATTTTTTAAAGAAATGTTTCATTATTTTTGCAAAAACAGTCTCCACCCAGCGTACAGTATTTCTGATACGGTATTTGTAAAGTCTCTCGTGTGTCTGCCTACTTTGACGAACGCCAAACAAGAGTTGCCGTTAGCACAGTTATATCTGGTTCCCTTCGTTACATTAATAACAGCCATTTCCTTTTTATGTTTCTAATTAATCTGAAGTCTACTATCTGCCCAGTTTTTAAGCAGTCTTTGCCGACATGGGGAGGTCAATATAAAGGCAAGAATTCTACTGGTACAATGCTTTCCATCCGTTCCGAGAGACTAATTATTTTTTCTCTTGCTGTAGCAACAAAAAAAAAAAAAAAAAAAACATTTTTAAAGACAATTATAGGTGTGCTTCATCGTCTAACCGCACCTGTTTAATGGCTAATCCGCTGCCTGGCAACCCTGTACATATATGCCAAACGGTCGCCATCAACAGCACAAATGATTTTAACCGACAAAATCCCTATCATGAAAATTATGTCAAAAAAAAAATCAAAATTGGCTAGTCTCGTGTTCCCTAATAGAAGAAGGAATACATAACGCCTCTTGTTTGTCAGTAGCTGAGAGAATAATAAATTTATTAGTGTGAGAGAGACATCACATCTTTTTAGCGACCGCTAAGGAAACACTAACTCGTCCTTATCATTGGCTGATGGACAATACTGTCTTGGTCGTCAGCGGCTGTGACATTACCATCTTGCTTAATAGAGGCGGAGAAAATACTGCCTGTTGTTGACCAAGTACTAAAATTGTATCGTTGTCAGATGTTGAAGTTTTCTGGGTGATGTTTAACTTACTACCGGGAATACTGACGTGGGGATTATTTCATTAAATGAAAGTAATATGAGTAATCTTATTTAAAATGTATATAATAATGCGACCTATAGCTTTATGTAGAGTTTTCCCTAATGTGTTGCCTAGATTCACCGATGAACTTAGCAGACTGATTTGAGCACAAGTTCTGATCTGAAAATTGCTTTTTCAGTATTTTGATTTTAGCCAGAACAGGGATCTATATCATGCCGGCAGTTTGATGTCAGAATGGCTAACTTCTTATTCCATTAAGATTCACTCATCGGAATTAACCTCAGAAACTAATGTATATATTCACCTTCAAGATGCGCACGAACCATCGGATAGATTTTAGATGGATCACAGCCATAAACAGTTTTCACCATCAGCAACTGTTGGAAATTAAGTTTCAGAAGTATGATTGCCAGTTTGGCGATCCCGAATCGTTTGCTAACTTCATTTCGGCTTCATTCAGGCAAGCCACATGACAGCCGAGGAAAGCGGTTGATGAGAGCCATGATAAACCACGTGGCTGTGTTTGTTGTATTGACCGGTGACCTGGTGTTCAATCTTCGCTGTTGTACCATACAACTCAGCTCCGACAGTCAGGGAGTTATATCGAATTTTGTTTACCGGGTTTATTATAGCCATCGTCTCCCAATCTAAATAACCATCAAACAGTGAGTGTGTACCTTGAATCGTGCTCATCCTTCTGTTTTCAATTGATTTTCGTCTTCTATAGCGATGGTCAATAAGCACATGACCTCTGCTTGACCATGGCCGTGTGGCTGTGATAAAGAAATCTAGCCATCTCTGTATTATTGGTAATCTGACAATAAGCCGTCAGACTCGACGTGAATGAATTACTGGGATTAGAAGAGGAAAAGACGCATGCGGTATGAATGAAAATAAATATAACACCATAACATCACTAAAGATATACCACCCTAAAAATAGAGAGTAGCGTATACCACCAACCCGCTAAACTAAATACCGCTTAGGTCACGCGAAAAAAGAACCGCATGGGAGATAATTCGTAGTATTTTGGATTTTTTAAAAAAAAACTACTTCTGTACTAAATTCGCAAAAATTCCGCATGAGCAAACAATCGCTTCTTTTTCTGCCCCGCTCTGGTGTCCCTGGTGTGGGACAGTCCTCCATTGCAGCCCGTCTCTAGCCCAGCCTGTCCTGTCGACGCGGAACGTTTTCGCGCTCCTCTCGTGAAAACATCCTTAAATCTGAGCTTAGTTCTCCACGCAGGAAATTCTTTGGCATGCGTCCATCTTCTGTACTCGGTGCAGCCGACCAAGCCAGCGAAGACGACTCTGTTCGAGAACGGTGTTAAGACTTGGCAACTTTCTCGATTACTTTAATTTAAAGGCAAATCGTATTCTGCTTAAGTTTATAGATAAAGATAACACATAAGTAGGAATTCTTTATTCCTAAACTAATAGTTTTAATATAATAATATAGCGTCTTTAACGCTATCAACATTAGATTAATGTTTTGGTCGCCATTATATGAATCGACATCTGTATAAATAAGGAGTTATCGTTGTATAACTTAATCAAAAGCTGTATGCACCTGCATGATCAGGTATAATTAATTTAATAATGAGATAAAAATAAAGAGTATAATAAAAAGACTGGACCATTATAATGCTTGATAGTTGTACTGGGAAGTAGAGTATGGATATAATTAAGCAAACTGTAACAAACGTTAGCAAATGGTTATCTGTTTACATTTATCCAGTAGATGGAAAGGTATACCACTACTAGACATGTCCACTGGCGTCCGCGCGTGTGTTTGCTAAAAAGAAAGAACTACTGGTGAGAGTAGACGCCAGAAAAAAATCGTAGAAGGAGAAGATACCTGTATATCTCCTACGACCACTCCCATCAGCCACAGTCCATCGCGACAGGCCAGACATTACCATTCGGGACACAACAAAATGACGATAATTGACGTAGTTTGTCGCGATGAGGCTAAGATCCAGGTGGAGGCAGCTTTAAAGATTAAAAAGAAAACTATGGCCAGCCGCCCGTTGAACTGAGGACCCCTTAGAAATGCAAACGAACAAAGATCATTCCGGTAATTATTGGCACGAATGGCTCAGTCAGCGATGACTTGAAAAAATTCGGAGATCTAATCCAATAGTCCCCAGATGGCGTCAACCAGAAGAGGAGGCATCGTCACGCAACCAGCCCTGGCCGGTTCTGACACCTGACAAAAGCATTGTTTCGGATGGCATTTGTTACCGGCTCTCCCGAGCTTCCACAAACAACAACAACAACAATAATAGATAAATACTTAAATCTGAAGAATGTTATAAAGAAACAAACAGTCTAAAGCGAAAATATGAAAATGTTTGAAAAACGATTTTGCATTCACTTTGACAGTTTTAACAAAATAGTAAATATTCATTTTATCGTGAGAAACTCCTGTTCATACAAATACATATTTTATAGAATTGGCAAGAAACTTTATAGAATGTATAGTTGGGAAGCGGTGAGCAACGGGCAAAACGTCAGCCATCACCTTGATTGCCTCCCTTTAAGCCAGATGACGCACAGCGCCCGAGCTTCTGCTACAAGTACAACGTTTCCTTCGACTTTCCTGGCCGGTACAGCAAGCGATAAGTTCTCAGTAGGAGTCAGAGTTACCTTTATTTACCTGTTTTTTAATTAGCACACTTTCATACAGCAGACGGGGTCAGAAATCATATCGGAAGAAAACGTTAAATATATTCACCTTTATCTGGACCTTAAAAAGCACAAACAATATTTATATGGAGGGCTTCCGGTTATCTTTCACATAAAACATGCCTGTGCCTTTCTCGTGTATGTTTTAGTGTGCACGAGATTTTCATTTAATGTTGCTAAAATCTTTGCATTTCTTCTTGTGATGTACTGGTGGTACACTGTAGATAGAGAAGTGCTGAATTTTCACATTAAAATGTAGAAAGTTGTATCAACTGTAACACCAGCAACATCTTTTGCGAAACGACTGCAGCACTGTATACAGTAAATGCTTCCTTAATCCTCCTTAATCCTCGGTAGTTTCCGCTTTACTCATACCCCCTCCAACCTAGAAGCCCTACTTTGTCTTTGTCTCGAACTGGCTGTGCGTTCAGCCAACACCCTGGGAATACAAAACACCCGAGATATGGATGCCATCACAAACGAGGAAAGTGGTACTGCACCACAGCCTCCTGTGGGTCAGTGTAAAATATCACTCGACATTGAGAAAGTCTCAGAAACCTAACAGAATATCAGAAACGAAATCCAAATCCTATTTTTTTTGTTTTTTTTTTTTGTTTTAAAATGTTTTAAAATATGTACACAGCAGCTTTAGTAGGATTTGCGGCATCTGTAAACCGACTTTACCACATGCAAGTCAGTAACCTTACACTGGCCACACCTAAAAACTGTAGAATCACCGGTATTGCAATAACTTAGCGCTGTAACAACGAGCCTGCGTTTCCCGTGTGTAAATTTCCAAACATCTACACAGTTTTTAAAAAAATTAATGCCTTTTTAAAACAAAGACATTGCCTTAATTTCTGAAAAAAACCTGGACAGATAAATTTTATACATTTTTTTAGCCTGGCAAATTGTATAAAAATAGTCAGTGATCTTACATTAACTATCGCCTTTAAAAATAAAATGGAAAGGATGGAAGGAAAGATTAACTTTCTTTAAAAGCTTCTTAGGATTAAAGTAAACTTTATAAGAAAAGTTAAACAGACGGCTTTGATACATGTAGTTCTCTCACGTGATCGTTTGAAGGCTAAGAGAATAAATACAAATAGATATAAACCAAACATTGCTACAACCGAATTTCATGGCTGATCTATTTATGATCTAATGTAGCTTGAACGGTTTTTATCGTAAAAACGTTTGTATTTGATTTTCTTAACGGCGAGGATTATCCATACATAAAAGATCATGAGAGTTTGATTTTTTTTTTAAAAAAAAGCGTAAATAACCTTTACGTCTCAAACAATTTACTTTTTCAAGTAATCAGCTGTTAATTCCAAATAAAACTTTTTTTTTTTTTCAAAAAAAAGGATTCATCTGAAAAATGTATAACGGAAACGATTTCATATCGATTTCAGCAAAGTTTGCAAACGTTTGGCTGTAATTAAAACGACACTTGCACAGAATATTTCTTTAAAAAACAAAAAGCAGCAAACATTCAATCTAAAAAGACTTTGTGGTAGAGAGGATAGTGCACCGACCTCTCTAAACGTGAAACAGGGCACTCATCATCATCTCCATCGTCATGGGTAGATAACTCGAACCATCACGTGACGTTTTTGAGTCTCGTTCTCGGTGTTAATTTTAATAAGTTGCAGCAAAAAGACGGCAGCGCGCACTGGCGAACTATGCCAGGAAGGCACGCCAAAACAACCGGATTCCGACCGAGAGAAAGAATCTTCACAACCTCGGATTAAACCACGGTACCGTCTGAACACGCGATTAAGTGGTTCGTTTACATCATGTGTCTATAACTATACCTCAACTGCACGCATTAATTTTATATAAAATTCCCTAATTATCGCCAGAGCAGATGTTCATTAAAGACCTCTTCTATTAAATAAATGAGAAAGTTCTCATTGTTTTAAAAATGAGGATTTAATAATCGTGTCTTGGAAAAACCTTTGCCATGCCATGGCTTTTATAAATGACGGAGAGAACGTATATTAAAATTTAAATAATTACATTATAATGTGTTATTAATAAAAAAAATGTTTCAACAAATGTAACGTAAAATGGAACTAAAAGCATAGGTCTGTCTGCACGTCTTAATTAACTACTGAGATGTGGTACTCCGTTTAAAATAATCTTCATCTTTTATAATCACATCCTATCTTTCTCCTCTATAGCATAGGCTTTAAAAATTCTTGCTTGAAAAACACGAAATAAATATAAGAAAAAGATATATTTTCAAACCAATCAAGTGCTGAAACAAACACTTTCCTAAGTGACCAATTATTAACCACTTCAAAAGAAAGCAGCACCTGTAATCAGAAATTACCCGGTTTAGTTAGAGAACCCTACAGTAATTAATAATACAACAAGCAATATTTCACCGAAGCTCAGAATTTTTTTTTTTTTTTTGCTGTGCTATAAACTAATTAAAATTCCTCTTGCCTTGGCTTTGCTAGCAAAATATATAGCTACATTTTGCTGTGAAGCACTGAAAACATTCATAACCAGATAACAGCTGTCTCTGCAAGAAACCTTGTAAAAACAGGAGTGAACGTCTCGATGGTTGGCGAGGTATTTGAGAATATTTCTCACTTTACGTATATGCTTAAAAGTATCTATTCTGGTACGTACGAACTCCCGTAAAGTGTTTTGGAAATGAGCGATAACGGTTTCATGAACCAGATATACGTTTATAATTCTTATTCGTGATTTATTTAATTTCCTTGTTCAGACCAGTTACAGAAGGCGGCTTTGTCCCCGTAAGAAGGACGCCAATCATGTCTCTTTAAAGCACACACCCACCATTTTATTTTTTTTTTTAAATCTTTACGAATGTGTGCCCTTTATATGAAGATTACGAAACTTAACATAATCAAAATAATTTAAAATTGTTATCGCTCTGTATCGGCTATATAACAGTGTCAATGCGAGTCAATGGACGTTTTATGGTTATTTTCAAATAGGAGCTTTCCTGATTCAGATTAAACTTAAATGAGGAATTAAAATCTTTAAAAAAATCTGTTGACAGGTATGTAAACGAGCAATGCCACTATATTATTTCATGGAGAAACTGATTGGACATTAATATGTAATATGTTGGTTTCTTTTGTTTGGCTCTCTCTAGATATTCTGCTTGAGTGTTAAGTTCATCGCCACTTCAGCCAAAGCAACTCCAGCATCCAGATGCTGATCATAAATCTTCGGCTTAACTTCTTTTTGTTTTTTTCATAAAACGCAGCTATCTTTTTTCATTTGTTCCAAAATATAAAATACCATCTTATTTAATAGTCTGTTGCTTTTGACATTATATATAGTCACAATATAAGCCCAGTTCCTGAGATGCTATTATTTGGTTGTTGTTGTTGTTTTTTTGTTTTTTTTACATTTGACAAAAGAGAAAAAATCGCATTACAGATAAATCGAATGAAAAGAAGCTGACATTCTAAGCTGTGAGGGTTTTTTTTTTTAAGTTGATGCTGTGTATGGTCAATTGGACGTGTCACACAATTCATCCGCCTGCGCGGCTTGATACAGGGACTTTGTTTTAAGACGACGGGAGACTCACGAAGATTTATTGTCCAGTAATCTCTAATCAAGCCGATGGATGAACCGCTATCGTCTTCCGCTAAAACTCATTTATGTTCATCACACATAAATCTTCGGTCGGGGCGCTAATAATAGACGACGAGACTTTGTTTAATCTAACGTTGGTTCCAACTAACGTCGGCCGCAAAATGATTGCACCGTACCATTTATATTCCTGAGTCTGAACCAACAACAACAACAACAACAAAACAAAAAGTTTATCAAAAATGTGGATGAAAGATGGGAACGAAGAACGAACGAGTCACATAAAAATTCGTCTTCAATAGCCATAGATGTGTTTAGCGAAAATAGATTTATAAGATGATGATTTATGCAAAACAAGTCTTAGTCTGTACTGCAAAAAATTCGATAATGTTTTTATCAAACACCAATGTTCAAAGAAGCAATAATTATTGCAAATCAATTTTTATTATTAATCTTAATATGCTGCACAATTCACACACGTTTATAAAGACGCAGTATAATAATCGCCGATTATTGCAAATTTATGAGGTTAAAATCCATCTAAAGTCTAGATAAACGCGCATTTATATAAATTCTTGCAAAGCATGCTGGGAAAAATCTGGAAAAACCAAAAACGCATAGATTTCCCGATTCACCCTGTATTTGTAATGTTTTCCGGACACTTGGCGGGAGAGGGTTAAGAATTTTGTATAAACAAAAATAGCTACTTCCTTGTGTTAACGGAAGCGACTAAACTCTGAAGAATGCCGTTGGAGGATGGAAACGTAGTCACTAGGTCAGCCCTCGTAGAATCCAGAACAACCGAACTGCTCTCCCCTGTCAGTAGGACGTCCGTCCGTCCCCAGGAGGCGGAAATGCACTCACGGGTTTTAAAGAGCCCACCCACTCTCTTCTTACGGCGCTAATAGTTTCATATACTATTCACAAGATGTTTGCTTGGTACAAGTTTCTTGGCGGTGCGGATAACGCTGCTGGTGTGGTTGTCGTTTTTAAAGTCTTGTAAAACATCTGGAGCATAGTTATGACTTGCGAATAATAAGGTATTTCATCTGAATATTAGAAAAGGCAGCAGAGTAGCGCAGTGATTAGACCTCGGAACTGCCACCGTGAAGAATCGGAGTCCCGAATTCTGCTAGGAACTAGCTCCATTTCGCATATCTCCCCACCGGGCCGGCCACGTGTGTAGTGGTGCGTCAGGCGTCAGGGGGGGGGGCGACTTTTCACAAGGTCAGTCGGGGCCTACCGGGTAATCTCATGTTGACGATCAGTTTCCGGTGTCGCGCGCCACCTCCTCTTAAATCGGTAGTTGGACGTCACGGGGAATACGTAACCACCCCCTCAAAAAAGTAGTAAAAGATCCGTAAGCGGACTAAACTTTCGTTCGCTACATCAGCTGCGAGGTTAGCTTTACTGGTACATTGTTATATACCGGTGTCGATGCGACGTAGCCTCGTATTGAACTGGCTGCTCTTCCTGTTCAGCGAGCCTGCCGTCTCCGACTAAGTGTCTGAAAATGCGAACGGTAACAGAGGGCGCTGATTCCGTGTTCTTCAGCTCGCCTCCAGTGGTGGTATTTGCTTCTCTTTTTCTTTTGTCTTTATTTTTTAATTAGTTGCATCTAATATTTGAATTACGGCTCTTCTGATAAACAGCAGTTGGAGAAGCCTCCGGGTGCTCCGAGGAAGTCTCGGTAATTACTTCGACTTGAAACAAAAATCTAAAGCAAAACGTTGACACAGGTGGAAACTCGCACCTTGCTACATTTCTGTTGAATTCCGATGCGGTGCCCTTCGGAGTATTTCCAGATAACTCTGGCGCTGTAACCACCAAAAGACCCCCACTTCGACAAAGTAAAAATTTTCTGTTACCTTTATAACTGTCTTTTCCCTGTAAAAACTACTGCACTGTGATCTCAGGGTAAAATTTATTGTCAACTGTGGCTGTTAGCAACAATACTGTAATTGTCCTTAATGAAGCTATTAAAAGGCTGAAACATAAACCATCATTTGCAAATTGTTGAAATAACAATAATCGTTATTATACGGATAATACTAAAGTAGAGGAAACGATCTAGGGGTAATTTTAAAAGAAAAACAACGAAAGAGATGTAAACAAACACTGAATTTCATTGGCAAACAAAGCAGATATATTATTCATCCTAACGTTGTGTTTGATACATAGAAGTGATGTTCTGTTTCATAAATCCTTGTTTTTTCCGCATCTTTTTAAGGATGGCGTGTAGTCTTTAGTTACTCGTGGATACAGATTTAGATTTTAGCAAAAATTTACCAGAATTTTTCCAGGACAGAAACATTTGAAATACGGAGAATAATTTAAAAACAAAAAAAAAAATCCGCAAACTTTAAATTCTAGACGTTTAAGAGAACTCAGATTTTCGCCACAATTAGGCGATCTGAGCAAATGCCCCAAGAATTATTCCACCTACCTACACTTACTAATACCAGGCAGTCATAATTACAAATTAGCTAAAATTGCGACCTGACTAAGCTGATGGATCCTCGTGATTCATGGATGCCGGTTCGATATTCCAACTACTATAGCGCGAAGTGATTATGATTATCATAAATTTGAATACGTGGAAGGTGATGATGGGGAAGGATCTGTTGGAAAAAAGCAATGGTCTTCTCATGATTGACAGTAAAAACTTTTTGTCAATATCCGTGTATTGGTGGGCGGTTGTTTTAATTTACAAAGAGATATCTACGTATTGGTTAAGCGAGGATCAATTGGGACCATCACGCTACATTTTCTAGAAAAGTGTCAGCACCGAAAAGACTCGTGTAGAAGGAGATTCCCGAACAATACAAAGGAAGTAAACAACAGGTGGTGACCAAATGTATGCGATTCCCGAGCTGCGGTCAAATAGGAGAAGCTTCTTGGCGAAGAGGGAATTATATTTCTGAAAACAGAGAATAACTTAACACCAGATCTGCTTCACAGACAGTCCCCTGAATAGTCCTAATGGTTTATGAAATATTGAGAACGGCATTTTCTTCAGAGTCGTTTTGGAATAAACCCTGCCACCGCCCGCTCGCGGATGTCGGTTATTCAATTTAAGAAATCTAAAACAAAATTCTGCCTGCAGTTGGAAATTCTTCCGACTTCTCGGAACACGAACTGCCCGGCGCGTAGTAATTAAATTCGAAATACCGATCAGCTTTTCCATTCGTGCGCTGCCGTTTCGGTAATTTAATTTCGGAAAATAACTCGCTTAAGACGACGACGAGAAGATTCAATAAGAACCGAACAGGAAAGTTTTTAACTTTGCTGGCGACACGAAGGCGAGAGAGAGAGAGAGAAGAGAGAGAGAGAGAGAGGAGAGGTGGAGAGAGAGAGAG
>JACATO010001714.1:0-95477 GCA_018389105.1 Nautilus pompilius | reverse complement strand
CAGCAGCTCGCGCGCTTCCGCGTTTCGCTCGCAGCCTCATCATCAGCTCTCTCTCCCTCTCTCTCTCTCATCATCCTCACTATCTCTCTCTCTCTCTTCTTCCTCTCTCTCCTCATCATCATATCATCATTCATCAGCACCTCTCTCTCTCATCTTCATCATATCTCTCTCCCTCTCTCTCTCTCTCTCATCATTCATCATCTCGCTTCTCTCTCTCTTCTCTCTCTCTCTTCTCTCTCTCTCTCTCTCTTTCCTATTCTCTCCCATCATCATCATCATCCTCATCAATCACCCTCTCTCTCTCTCTCTCTCATCTCATCATCATCATCATCATCATCATCATCATCATCACTCTCTCCTCTTCTCTTTCTGTACTCGAACTATTCATTTTAAAAACTGAAATTATGTAGTAGCATTCTCTTTTTTTTTTCGTAAATTTAAAAAAAAAAAATCAACAGCAACAACAACAACAAGAACAACTAAAACCGAAATCTCACATGGACTGGAAGACGTTTATTTAAAAATTTCACAATTTACTCAGCTCTGTTGACGATGAGTTTGCTCGGAGCTGCTGGATTAACACGTCATTCCGATCAGTGTATTTAGGCTCAAAAATAACCCTGGCATTCACGCCTGTGACTTGCCCAACACGTCAATAATGAGTACATGCACATATTTTTAGACTACGGTGTAAACGTACGTCAGGAATGCAATGCAATGTTTGAGCGGAGAGTAAAGAATTACTTGGTCTACCTTGTGCTTGCTGTGTGTTTAATATTTGCAACCCTGGAAATCGTTATGCAGCCCCCATTTCTGACCTCTTTATTCCGGGGAACCATTGCCCCCTAGACCTTGGTTACAACCTTCCCTTTTGCGTTACATTAGCAGAGCAGAAAAAATAAGCGCCCTCTCTTCCTTTATTCTAGGGGACTGCCCTCTTTGTCAACACGCGCATGAAGCAGAAATAAGCGCCCTCTCTTCCTTTATTTTAGGGGACTGCCCTTTTGGTCAACACGCGCATGGAACAGAAATAAAGTGGTTCCCCTTTTGTACTGCCCCTCTTAGTTAGCACGCACGTAGATTAGAAATAAGCGCTCCCTTCTTTATCTTAGAAGAACGTCCTTTGTTAACACGCATACGGAGCAGGAACAAGCGCTTCCCCTATAACCTAGGACTGCCATTCTGTCCAGCACGAGTCCAGGGACTTTCTCCCTTCTCTTCTCCCCCTCCCCCCCAGAATTTTTAACAAGTTCAGAAATTGTCCGTCCTACTAAATAAAAGGTCAGTTAAAACTGAAATTAAATAAACCAAGGACCTCCCCCGGCTCCTCCACTGAGGGGGACGAAGGGTTAGGGCTCCTCGCCATCCTCCCTCTGAAGAAGCAGAGCTCTTACTACTTTCCAAGGGCATAAACCAACTGTTGTTTGAACAGTTTTACTTGTTATCAGCATGGAATAAGCGACACAGAAGTCTCACAAACTCCGGCAAACCACCCTTATACCACCTGTTGTCACATTTCCCCTAACGTCCGTGGAAGGAGGGTACCCCACCACAGGGCTATGATACCCCTGCACCCCAAATGATCAACATATACTTCATTAACCAGCCCCTCCCTAACGTCCGTGGAAGGAGGGTACCCCCACCACAGGGCTATGATACCCCTGCACCCCAAATGATCAACATATACTTCATTAACCAGCCCCTCCCTAACGTCCGTGGAAGGAGGGTACCCCCACCACAGGGCTATGATACCCCTGCACCCCAAATGATCAACATATACTTCATTAACCAGCCCCTCCCTAACGTCCGTGGAAGAAGGGTACCCCCACCACAGGGCTATGATACCCCTGCACCCCAAATGATCAACATATACTTCATTAACCAGCCCCCCTTCCAAAAATTGTGGACCTTCTGTAAACGCTGCTTCCATTGAGTGAATTTTCACTAACTAGTACTAAGTTAACTAACAAGGTTTGAGCCGAGCCAAGGTATCGCCTAACTAAAGAAGGATTTGGAGATATTTCTGCCAGAGGGAGGGGCTGTGTGGAAAGTTATTATTTCATGTTAGCATAATTAGTACTTTAAACTTCCACACAACACAATCTGCCTGCCATCAATAAACATTTTCTAAAGGCGAACTTCTGTCGCTCGAAGATGTAAAGAAGATTAGCTTTCGCACAAATCTAATTTTCCTCAACAATGCCATTAATATATATATATATCATGATGTTTCCTCACATAAGATTGCTGGGAAAACACGTTTATACGTTACAAAGACCAAGCAAACACAAGTTTTAAAAAGTTTTAAAAATTTATCATACTTATATGCCTTTAAATTAAACGTCTCGAGCGTAGTTCTTATAATGACCTAAAGGAACATTTTGTAACCTTTTCTCACCTGAAAATCCAAAGTGATGGATTCAGCACAGATCTATATATGCCGTTTATAGGTATTCTGAGCCGACAGAAGCTCATCTTGCCCCTCCGTTTAAAGTCCACTATCAGAACCGGATTAAAATATTTGGAGACCCTAAGATAACCTTTTCCTTTCTCTTTTTTTTTTGAGGGCCCCAATAAACTTAATCCTAAAAATGCTACAAATACTAATTTATTATGATTGACCACATGTCTTCAGTAATAATGTATATGATTTTATTTTTTATTATTCTGATAATTTTTTAACGCGCATTCAACAATAACTCAGTCATAAATTTTAAAAGTGAGTTGTTGTTGTTGTTTTGCACGAGGTCCCCACCCCTAGTCTATGCCTTAATCCAACCCTGTCTACTACTATATACAATTATTCTTGTTTTATCTATAAAGTGATTCAACCTTAATATATGATATACCGTAACTAGGCAAAAGTATACATTTAAAGAAATCTATTTATGTAAGTAAATATATGTACAGTTTAAATCTGTGTTATATAGATAAATGATATAAATATCTTCTAATTCTCTGCCAATTAAGCAGAAATCGAATGCTTTGATATAAAATCTAGGTATTTTATAATTATTTATTTATACGAAAGTACAGCTTTAATAAGAACTTTCGTTACTCCGGGCCTAACCTTACACCAGATGATTACTCATTTTAAATACAGTCATGTTTTTGTTCATACAAACTGTTGGTGTGCTATTCTCTTCTTAAAGGAAATAGAACAACAACGAAAAAAAAAAAAAAAAATTCCGAATCTGATATTTAACAAAAATAAGGAGTGGTTAGGGTTTTTTCGGTGACGTCAGGACACTCAATGACTTACTCTTTTATCAGGTAGGCCTAAAGTAGGACAGATCAAGTAGACAAGGTAACACACGACCTTGACACCCCCTCCCTGCTGACACGTGGTTCTGAAAACAGATCTCCGTTACTGTACCTCATTGAAAGACAACAATCGCTACGACAGATCAGGAAAGTAATAAAAGTGCTGAAATTGTTTTCCTTTTGGGTTTGTTTACGTATATAAGGCTATGCTTATTCTGGAACACATTTTGATTAGTTTACTTCTGACGCGCGCGCGCGTGCGCGTGTGCGTGCATTCATTTATTTTGGCGCTTCTTTTCTTTTTATTTTAGGGATGGACGAAGAAAAGAGAAACAACGACCAAATCAGATCAGAGCGAGAGAGAGAGAGATCACGAGCCTGGAGCCAGCCGACGACGAGCTCTATAGATCGAGCGACGCGAGAAAGAGCGACGGCGAGACGAAATCGAGCAGAAAGAGTACAACGAAGAGCTCGATAGCTCGACCGCTCGCGCCAATAGCGCTTGATCGAATACTCGCTAGGGAAAGAGAGAGCGGGAATATAGAGACGCGATAGTCCAAGAGGAGAGCAACGAGAACAGAGCTATCTAGAGGGTCCAATACTCTCTCTCTTTCCTCTTCTCTCTTCGTTAGCTCGATTTCCCTCTTATCCCTCCTCTCTCTAGCTCTCTATCTATCCATCGCTCTCTCTCTCTTTCTTTCTCTCTCTCGACATCTCTCCTCTCTCTCTTTCTCTCTCTCTCTCCATCTCTCTCTCTTTCCCCCTCTCTCTTTCTCTCTCTCTCCCCACTTCTCCATCTCTCCCTCTCCCTCTCTCTCTCTCTCGATATGTACATTGCGTACCAGAGTAAACTTTCGTCCTATTATTTATTTATCTTTCCTCTTTTTTTTATTTTAAGAACCTGCCAGAGGAAAAGGAAAAAAAAAGCTAATGACTACAAAACATATCATGATCCGCTCGTTTTACGTATACTTATTAATAAATTCTGTTCCAGCTGTTCAGTAACAGTCAGTGCTCGGAAAATCCGGTGACCACTTGCTAACTGGATGGTCTCTCTCTCTCTCTCTCTCTCTCTCTCTCTCTCTATGGCAGAAAAACTTTTCTTGGCGAGCAAACGAATCTACCCAATGGTCATATATAACGCAAACAAAACTATATTAATTTGTACTGTATGTAAATCAGTAGATAAATAATGCTATTCTGTCAATGACTTCTACTTATTTACCAATTGATTGATTTATTTGCAGTCTTTAGGCAAAGCGCAAGAGAAGCTGGGAGTGGGGTGGAATATAGATGACGTCATCACTTCAGACGGTCCGACTAATAAGGATGATAAGTTTTCAAATGAATCTGAGGGTTTTGTTTTGTCAAACAGAGGTCGGTCCCCGGACGACTTAATGCTCGAACAAGGCCATTATGACATCCGGTAACTTTATATATACACACACACACACACACACTAAGTTATTTGACTGGCTCTTCTATTTATTCCCATCTTTTTTTTTTTTGTTGTTTGTTTCTACTTTAGCTTAGCAATGCATAACTATATATTTGGTTATACCTGGGTTGGTTGACTTTCTTTCTCATTTTATTTGCGTCAAACAAATAAATTATTCTTGGCTAAAGAAACAAAAAAGATAGAACAAAGTGTTGTAAATAGGGCTGACGTCATACTTATTCTCTCTCTGCGGAATGTTGAGAAAAGCAAAGGGTTCGATCGATTTCTTTCTAGTCCGATTATTATTATTATTATTATTATTATTATTATTATTATTATTATTATTATTATTATTATTCAGAAAGAAGAAAAAAAAACAATAACTTTTATTTAAAAATGGCTTTATCGTTTTCCAGCCTCTGATACGAGCACCTTTTCTTCTTTCTGGAAACTCCATAACTTTCAGAAGGGAAAGTCTCCGCCCTCAAAATGCAACTCAACTGACGCCTTCCCGTGAATAGCCGCCTGACTATTCTTCTCACGCTATCTGCCCGCAAAGTGGGCTTGACATTGTGCAGATCCACAGGGATGAGTGTGTGTGTGTGTGTGTGTGTGTGTGAAGAATGAGTGTAAGCGTTTTACTGGTACTGCAGGCGGACGGCGAATAGCTTAGTAGTAAACGTCAAAATAGCGCTCGTTAGTCCATTAGGGATACCCTGCGGTTATATGGAATATTAATCGCGAATGATAACTGATCAAAACATTTTCCAGTGTCTAAGAAAGGATCGGCATGAACGAGTTGCATAATATAATTTACTTAATAGCTTTTAATTTACTCAACTCCTTTCGGCGGCTATTTTGCACACAAACACACGCAGAAAGAAACCATTTTCTCGCTCTACCCGTAAATTTACCATCCCCTCTAATCTAATTCTGTTACTTATGATAGAGTAATCTGGGCTAATTGTGACAGTCCCACTAATTTCTAATTAAACCTATAGATGAGGCTATAATCGGCGTCATACGCTCACGCATAAATGAGGCTGTAATCTACGTCATATAATTACGTATAGGTGAGGCTATAATCGGCATCATGTGATTATGTTATAAATAAGGATATAATCGACGTCATGTGATTACGTTATAAATAAGGATATAATCGACGTCATGTGATTATGTTATAGATGGGACTCTGATTGACGCTATACGCTCACGTATAAATGAGGCTATAATCTACGTCATATAATTACGTATAGGTGAGGCTATAATCGGCATCATGTGATTACGTTATAAATAAGGATATAATCGACGTCATGTGATTATGTTATAGATGGGACTCTGATTGACGCTATACGCTCACGTATAAATGAGGCTATAATCTACGTCATATAATTACGTATAGGTGAGGCTATAATCGGCATCATGTGATTATGTTATAAATAAGGATATAATCGACGTCATGTGATTATGTTATTGATGGGACTCTGATTGACGTCATGCGCTCACGTATAAACGAGGCTATAATCGAGGTCATATGCCTTGACTTGCGATCAGAGGGTTAAAACATATGAAGACGATTATAGCCTATCAATTAGAAATCACTGGTACTGTAACAACTAGCCTCGGTCTCTCCTGCTGAGTCTGCTTCTACTCTGGTTTATCAAATCGCTCGCATCTTGTAGCAAAGCGTCTACAGTAAAGGAATATGGGAACCAGGATCCGTATTTTTTTTAAAAAAGAGATTTATTTCGTCGTTATCTGAATTTTCTATACTCTGGTATTTTAAAAATGTTATTAAGTTAGTTATGCTAATTTTTCCCTGTATATACTTTGGCAAGTTTGGTTGGGGTATTCGTGCTAACAATGTTGGGTACTTTCCCCACAAAATATAAGCCGCAACCGTTTCCGAGCCTGCAGCCCTTGTATAGTACATTTAAAAGTGTTCATAGTCTAGTTGAAGAGCCTGCATAGAGGAGAAACCAATACATGACATTGCACGCACAACATGCAATCTTACAGTGATCTTCTCTGAATCTGCTACTTTATTCAAATGCAAGCCACATCTCCCACCTATCTGCGTACATCTTTGCACGTTATCCATAACCATCTTATTGCAAATGCTGTTTCTTCTTAGTACAATTTCCATTGTAGAGTCACGGACAGCGTACTGTCGATCAGGCCTATTCACGAAGAGACCTCGCTCAAGGATTACAGCTCCTTGTGAGGATCATTATTTTGTTACCTTGCCAGAAGAAATTATTTTTTTAACAGCTTGCTCTATCCAAACTGAACTCAAAAGAGCAACCAACTATAGAATGTCGATACAGGAGATTTCATGCTAGTGTTATGCAGTCCAGAATACTACGGTTGCGAATCCTTCCAACAGGCGTTATCGACAGTCTCGCGTGCAATAGTTGAGAGATCTCAACTGGGTGTCGAACCTTTGGCTCTGTTTCTTTAACCGAGGAGTCTAGGTTATGTCTAGACATCAATGATGGATGGACTGGAGTCTAGAGAAAAGCTGGGTAACAGTTTGATAATCGTGCTATTATCAAGCATGATTGATCTGGTGGGATACCTCATGGTATCGACTGGCATTCAAGTTGGTCAAAGAGCTGACGTCGTCATCGTCAAGAGGGTGCCATGATTAGAGTATAGAGATGAGATTTAGTCGTTCCTTTCCTTGACTCAACGGCCAGGTTCAGTCAGACTTCTTCATATTCATGAAAGTAAATAGCCCTCCATTTATCACTGATGCACTTCGAGTCCACAACATCGCTCACACGTCGTGGCTTGCACAACCTCCAGACTTAAATTCGATTTAGCACGTTTGGGACACATATTTGTGGTCGTCAAGTTCATCCAACTTAATTAAATCTCTTAAACAACTGGAAGGTGTCCCTGGTGGGAAAATGGCCAAACACGCGTCAACGACAAATAGATCAGCTGATTTGATCGATGCCAAAACGTGTACAAAGCTTGTGATGGGGTAAACGGCGATTGCTTACGTCATTAAAGCCTTTTATTTCAATGTCAGTTTGTCTGTGATCTTTTTCTTTAGACCGGCGTCGTCGACACTTCTCCGGCTCGTTTCAGATAGCCATTTGGTTTTTGCCCAACAATTTAGCTTAGCTTTCATTGACATCAAGTTTTTTACGGAGATGTTATGTCAGCAGGCAGGTGTGTCTTCAACCAGGATATAAACGCGCGTGAACAATATCACACAAGAACTACAAGATGGGAAACGACCAGATTATGTGTGTGATAGTAATTTGTCTATTGTGTACCATTTTTAATGCGCAGTACCAGAAAAGTCAGCAGAAATATATCGTTTTTTTACTTTCTGCTTCACAACTCACCGTCTTTATTATGGCATTGATCTAATTATTTTCTGGTGTTCGTGTGTCCTGAGATGCCTATCCGAAAGGAGTCGATGAAAACGTCAGTCAACCATGACAGTTTATGTTCTCGAGCCTTCCATCAGTAAGGATAGACACGTTTCCCATCAAGCGAGGAGACGAGATGCCACGAGCGACACTCCTTCACAAAGACGACAGCTGATAACTTTTCAAAAAAAAAATTCATTGGATCTAAGTACGAAGAAAGCCATACATTTGCGAGATTTAATATTATTTTCTTGGTTAGTAGCATTCAGACCGAAAACCAGTTTCAGCCATTTCCGTGTCAGCGCGCGAGGAAGTTCGACCTAAAGACTCAACTTCTGAAAATGTCACCGCCACAAACTAAAAGAACTATAAATAAGTGACCGTATTGGGACTACATCTGAAACGAAGGAAGTCGTCATCTGACTCACCTCCTAACCTCGGTTCCTGATAAAAAGGAATCCCGGCCAAAGAGGTGTGAAGAGACGCGTCCTTGACAACGAGATCTCACTTCGGCGGTTCATCAGTTTCACATTCTCTTATAAATTTAAAGGCCGTCAGTCATCCGACATATCGGTCAAAAATATCATTTGATAGCGGCGAACGTTCTCTGTTACTTATATTGTAGTATGTCTGATCTGAAAGAAAGGATGCGCAGTTGACTGGGTTTGAAGAAATCTTGATTCCAGTTTTGGGAAATCCCGCGAAATTCTGTTTAAAATAGAGTGGATACATTGTCGTAATAGTTACTCAATAAATAAGATTTGCAGTGGGTATACATTATGCAAGGCGATTCAGAAATATGCATGCACACTTTGGACATACTTTTAATATCTACTGCAATGAGTAAACAAAACTTTGTCGTGTACACAAGTGAACATCTGTAAACAGCACACATCGGTCATTTTATGTCACATGTTCGAAACTGCAATGTTGCGCACTTCCGGAACAATTACTTCCTGTTTATATAACTCCTCAGCATGGCGGACAGAAGTCGGACTTTTTAACGGAGGAAAAACATTTTAAAGTGGCATTTTAAGAATGGAAATCTAAAGGACGTGCACCGTCTGTGGTCCAAAATCTGAATAAGACCCAGAGCGGGAAAAAAAAAAGAAACTACGGAGTTTTTAAAATGTGGAAAACTGTAATAACCATATGCCAGGTTTCTCCAGATAAGTCAAGGCAGTGTGCACATGAATTTAGAGAAAAGTCAGCCTACTGTGCATCGTATTTTTGAAGGAATCGGAATGGAAACCACACATATCTAGCTTTTGACGAAGATGATAAGGGTAGAAGATTACAGTTCTGTGAATGATTCATTAACATGCGCTATCAGTCTGGAAATTTTGAGGGGAGGATAATTTGGTCTGATGAGGTATCCTACAAATTGAATGGACAAGTAACTCGTCACAAGTGCGTGTTTTTTTAATGATACTGTTACGGGGCGAAAATTATCTGGAAATGCCACACAATGACGTGATTCCTTCCTTGAGGCCACGAACTTTAATTCACCTCTGAACTTCTACCTGTAGGGAGGAGTCCTGAAGGATAAAGTGTACGATGCTAAACCTGGAACGCTACAAGACTTTACGCAACGTCTCAGTTCACATTTGCACTATTGTATGGCAACCTGTCCCAGAAAGTCGCGGTGCATGTTTACTGTAAATGGTGGGCATTTCTAATATTTGTCTTAAGATGACCAATGTATGTTGTTTTCACACGTTCACTTGTGTACACAACAAAGTTCTGTTCATTCAAGTGATATAAGTACTAAATATAAATAAATTCATAGTGTGTATACATATTTCCGAATCACACTATATTATGATTCATGGGCAATGTTTTTAGTAGGTGCTATTTATTAACTTCACTATAAAAATGTGGTTATTCACCTACTGAAATTTCTCCGAGTAATGATTATTTTATTCTATCCCATTCATTTTTTTCCCACCAATAAAGTCTCGTCTTATATCGAAGTCGCCATTCATCATCAGTTCTTTTTCTAGACCGAATCTCAAATGTACATCCTAGGCGTGAGGACGATCCGCCTCTGTGACGAACCTGGTGTCGCAGACGTCAGGACGTTACACATCGTAACGCGAGACGTCTTTCTGTTACGTGCCGCAACTGAACGCCAAGTTACAGGATCTGGAAAACGTTTTCATGTTCGTGGCAGAACGATGTGGAATTTTAAGTTGGACGGTTCAGCAGTTCGTAGACAAGGGCTGAACTGAACGTTCGAGGTCGGCATTGTGAATGGCTTACAGAGATGGAAGGATCAAAATGGAAAAAAAAAGAAAGTTTTGAGGGAATGATATCCACTAAACGTTATGAAGAGAGTAATGTTACATCAATTTCAGAGAGAGAATTATCTGTAAACGAAAATTGTTTAGTCAGCTATTTTTCATTTATAAATATCCTGGGTGGTCACCAAGACAATTCTTTACTCTTCAGAGAGAGAGACGTCTTCTTCTTCACTCTGGAAGTCCGTGTGAAGGTTTGGAGAAAGAAGAAAAGGGGGTTTATAATCAGGCAGGAAGACTGCGTAGACAGTCGCATGTGTCTACGTGGGTCGTGTCTTACATCACGAACACTGAAGCCAGATCTGTCATACTATTCGTACCTCACTTGACGAGAGCGGTTTCTTTGAATGACATTGTCAAGCCACCTCGAGCGGCGCCATCGACACTTCACTCAGTCAGAGAATCCAAGATGATCCCACATCTCAACCTCCTGGTGGAGCATTTGTAGAATTGTCTGGGCCGGAAAGCGAAAAGAGGAAACCCTTGAATTCTGAACCCGCAAGAAATTCACTCCGGCACTGATTAAGACAAGGATACCCGCAACAAAGGAACCAACACGTGGTGTTGAGCATGAGATGCGCAATAAGTACTCCGTAGGCGATGAGATAGATTTCTGTGACAGTTCTATGTTAATATTTCTGCAAGAGGATCCGAGTGTATAGGTTCAATAATGGTAATTTTCACCAGGAAGACGACTTGGAAGTCGTTTGTGTTACAACGTCACTATACTCGGATATTTGAGCAAGGTGCAATTCAATCTCTTCATACAAACAACAGAAGGTATCACTTAGCACACATCTGGGCGTCTACAATATTTTCTACCGACCGTTTTAAAAGTACAAAAGCGTTAAACTTTCAGCCCAGAAACTATCGCAGCAATCGTTTTCGTTTTTAATCCAGAAAGCAACTTCAAAAACAAGAATGAGATATATAACAGTAAACGTCGTAGTTCTCTGTTTTATAAAAGCAGCTAATGCCAGTGATAGGAGGGAAACGGGTCTGTCGTTCTGATGCGAGATTACAAACATTATTTGAAAGCTTGCCCTACATCCACCTGCTGAATAACGGTCGACCTGTTGTTCAGACTCATCGCCACCGACTAAGCCCCTTTAATGGGAGGATACTCGGTAAAGTGACAGACACAAATCTCTCCGATTCATTACTCGTTTCACCTGTGCGAGCCGCTGTCTATTCTTGGTCTACTAGTTGGCCGGCCGGTATGAATAGCGCGTTATCGGTTGAATAGAGAGTTATATGAGGTTTGCCAGCGGGCTACGTGTTTTACCAGAGAAACGGTGTGTGTGTGTGTGTGCATGGGGTTTGATAAACAGTAAAAACTAGGAGTGACGTTGGGAAAGCTTTTAACCGGACTGGTAAACACCTCTGGACAATCACCGGTTTTTACACGCTGATAGCAAACGTCTTATGTATAGCGGGAGTCTGCTTGGGCCATTGTGAAGCATTTCAAAGCAGCAGAACGATTTTCTCTTCCTCCTCTTTTCGCTTGACAATCACCGCTGGAGCCGAGCTCGTTCTTAGCTTATAAGAGAAGCAACAACAACAACAGCAGCAAAAAGCACTCCCCACCTTGGCCATGTTTAAAGGTGGCATCCTTTCTCCCAGCCGTTTCGCTTTCACGAAGACTTTTAATGTCATGAGTTTGTTACACACGGATCCGTCTCATACTGAGAGCGGAGACGACGAGAAGCGGAGATTTTGCGAAGTAAAGAAAAGATGCTTTAGAAAAGTTCAAAGTCGAAACGGCTAGCGAGTCATCCATACAGGGTGGATGTCAAGCGAAATCTTCCTCCTCTCTCTCATCTTACTGCACCTCAGGAAATGCGGAGGATAAAGAGTAGGGATGACTGAACCACTCACTTCAGTTTGCCACTTTCCAATTGAAATTCTGATAGTATTTACGGCCAAATTTCGTCAGAAACACAGAGAGTTTGGCCGGTTCGCCACCAAAGCTGTATGCATTACTGTGCAATTTCAAATATTTTAATAGATTCTTGCTAAATGTTTGTAAATGACAGGAATCCTAACACAGAGCAAACCCACCACATTTTCAAGATATGTCTGTATGCGGTGTACTTCTAAGCCTATAATTCACAATGTACACCATTACATGGACAAATAAGACTTCTTTTTATCGACTATAAACGGGGCTAGCGCCATTTAGCCTTGGAAGATATTTATTCTAAATGATTAATAGCGAAGTCTACCAATTAAAGATGGTAAAAATCAGGCGAATTTTTATTTAAATTTTCTATTAGCATTCCCGAGGACAATACCAACAATTAATTGGGCGATAGATATTACATCTATCCAATAGTTTTAATAAATTTACCATAATAAAGCAAACCTATTCCCTTCCCCTTCACACACAATTTTCCAGCACTACACCCCGGAAGTTTACTTACAACACATTTTCCTTTTAAGACTTCACAGAAATAGGACCTGACTCTAGACTTAAATCGAACAGGTAGGTAAAAAGTAGCTTTCCCCAGCCTTGAATTATTTCCCTTTAAAAAAAAAAAAAATCAAACTCTATTCAAAATAGTAAGCTTTATTACACATACTTTTGGATCTTACCCTTAATTCATTATTCCAATAGGTATTATATATATCCCTTTCCCCCTACAAGCACTTTTCTGGCCTACGAAATTTTATTTCACCGTTAGTTTGTCAGAACTTAAACCGCTTATTAGTATATAAATTAAATATCTGCTTCATATCCTCAGACAAGTGAAAAGGGTTAAATTAGCATTATAGGGATCTAAAGGTGGAAACCAGCCAGTAAATAAATTTAATATATTGAAAGTCATCTGCTTTCAGATATTACAATTAAAGAAATAAATACCAATCACCAGAGTAGGAAGGGAAGAAAGAATTTTTATTATACACTGAAGCCATTTACAGGATTAAAACCAACCGCCCAAAGAGATAGTTGGGGTAGGGGGGGGGGAGAGAGACGATAACGACATCTGCATACAGATTTTTGATAAAAAGGACTCGTCCATTAAAGTCGCCAATCAGCTTTAACAATACAAAAATCTGCGCGCGCTCTCGGTTTTCGTCAGCATCAGGCAGACTTTAACGTAGGATACACGCGTGAGGGAGGGGGCCCGGCCCTCCTCGAAATTCTCAGCCTTCTCGCCATTCGCCGATAGCCATTTATATTAGAGGGTGGGATCCATCCCCCCCACCGCGAACGACAGGTTGTTGGAGATCACGGCTCTTCTGGTTTTCGTACCTCTTCCCTCCGGTGGGGCGGATAAGCGCGAAATGTCACCTATACATCACCGTGGAAGGGATGACTGATGGCAGGTGAGAGACGCAACGATCTCGTTGCAAAAAAAAAAAAAAGGGAATGAATGAAAAAGAAATCCACGGAAGCCCGAATGCTGCTGCTTAAATACACAAGACAGTAGCAGCATCTCTCGAAAGCCTGTTATTTTTATCAATGTCAGGTAGATGATGAAGCATTGTTTAATTCAGCGGACGGACATCAGTACAGGCGCAAATAAAATTTCATTCTTAGAATCTGCCGCAAGGACAACAGTCCCTTAAATGGGTGAAGCGACAAATTCCAGGGCCAAAAATAAACCCGCCCAAAACACTTAACCCCCCCTGAAGTTTAAATGGATGACAAACAAGTCTGGGCTATAAATTATGCTGCTGCTGCTGCTTACCATGACGTTGGTACAGCTGGGGTTCCGGGCTCTCGTCACGTGGGGATTAGCCGTTCGGTGGGTTCAATAAATCGAACAACAAAATTTCATATGAACCGGACAGTTCAGGAACAAATCCCCCTTTCGCTCCCTGCAGGACAGCTCAGAGCCGAAGCGCGCTGAGCTTTGAGAAAGTTTACAAATAGTTAAAGGGAGACAACTCATTAAAAAAAAAAAAAGAATCCCAAGGAAGCGGGATGTCCGTTGACCGCCATCGGTAGAGTTAACAAAACAGCATCGGGCTTTGAGGGAAAAGTAGGGCGACGTTAATACCACCATTGCACAGGTTCTCCCCGATCCCTTGGAAGGGAAAATGTAAAGGCGGGAAGCAACCCGATGAATGAAATTAATAGAGAACAGTGGCAAACTCCCTCCACAAGCACATAATGATATTCGAAAACCACCAACACTAACGGAATGGGAAGCACGTGATCAGAAAGACGGCAGATGGCGCGCCGAAGTCAGGAGCGAGCCAGCAATTTCGGGAGGGGGGGGGATGTCAGGGTAACCCGTGTTTACCATCCGCTTGCGTTGAGAGAAGAAGTCTTTATTAACCCCCCCTCCCCCTCCGCCGGGATTATAATCTAGATCCGTAAACAAACAAGAAAATAAAAGAAACCTCCGACATTAATGTACTCGGGCTATATGCGCAGAGCGCGACCTCTTGTGGGAGGGGGGGGGACGTCGACCTTTAGGTGGAAACCAAATCACCTGACCTACTTCGAGACAGGTGGTTGGTTGGTTGGTTGGTTGGGTCCACCGAGGAGGGGAGGGGAGGGGGGGAAAGCAGGCAGAAATAATAAAAAAAAAAAATAGTAGTAGTTTTTCTTTTAAAAATTTAATTTGCATTCAAAACCTCTTGACATAAATAAGACGTTAAATGAAAAAAAAAAAATTCTCCTTTTTTATACATAGATGAACACTCGCCTTCTTTTGACTTACATTATTATTATTATTATTATTATTATTATTAAATGGTCCGAACACAGTCTTTGGTGAATGTCTTAAATTATAACACAAATATATAAAAAAGAATAATATCTGCCTTGTTCATCGTCATTCAGTAAACCGATAAATAGTTATATTAAAAACTTTTACCAAATGCATAGGTTTCAATAAATAGAAGATAAGTTAAGATTACACGCTACTTGCGGTTATTTTATATATATAATTAAAAAAAAAAAAACAACAAAAAAAAAAAAAAAAACACATTCCAAGTCGAGGTAAAAATATATTGTGAAACGAAATGCATCCTCCTCTTCTCGTCGCTCATGGAAAGATCCCCCGCCAAAAAACAAACGAAAACAAACAAACAGCAAGTGACATTAAAAAAAAAAAAATTAATACTTAAAAAATATGGAATTGCCGTTTTCTTTTTTCTTTTCTTTTTTTTAACAAATAATAAAAAAATTAATTAATTAATTAATAATTACGGGCATTGCAAAATTGAATTTTCTTACGTCCTCCAAATAAATACATGAAAGTGGGAATGAAATATTTAAACAAATGTCTGGAAATACATAAATAAAAGAATCTTTTGTATAAAAATTACAAGTTTTAAATCATTTTGCAACAGCAGTCATAATTAATTAATATATAGTAATATATATTTTTTTTTTAATATATATATATATTAGTGGAAAACATGGGTCCCTGTGTTTAAGAATTCGTATTCCGTCTGTCCTGCGCTGATTTTTCTACATGTCCGAGTGGCGTGAGAAGATGGTGGGTAGGCCCAATTGTAGCGTTTTCCAGATTTCCAAAGGCGACTCGCAGGCGGGAAAACTGGCCCCGCTCGCAGAACTCTCCCCAGATATGGAGTCCGGGGGAGACGGGGGAGCGCCAAAGAGTTCGTAACTTTCCCTGGTAATCGTGTTGTTGTTGTTGCGCTGGTTTAAAGTCAACGAGGTAAAGAACTGCTGGTCGAAGTAGTTCACAAAATTGTCGGCACCCAGCTGCGTCTGGATGTTGAGGGGCGACAGGAGGGATGAGGGGGCGGAGATGTCCCCGCCGGGGAAATCGAAGGCACTGGTGAGGGGGGGCGACGAGGACGTCGAGTTGGGGGGTGAGAACGCCGAAAGACTGCTGCTGCTAGTTAACAAATCCTCCCCGAAGAAGGTGGGACTGAGCGTTGGGCTGTCAGTGACACTGGACGGTGGGGAGTCGGCGATGGACCCGAGGGACGAGAGGCTTGAGTTGAACTTGACAGACTTCGGGCGATGATGGGTGGCGGCGGCGACGGCGACGGCGGCGGGTGGCGGCGGAGGAGGCGGCGGCGTGTGTCGCGATGTCTGCTGCTGCTGCTGGGCGTTGTTGTTCTGCTGCTGCTGCTGCTGCTGCTGCTCCTTGTGCGATATCTGCTGATTAAGTTTCCGTTCGTTTTCGTTGTGGATGAAGTGACAACGCGGCCCGTACGGGCATAGACCTATGGTGTGGAATGTACGGCACAGTTCCGTTTTGTACTTGGGGTGACGGGCTGGCGTCCGGAGCTCCTGGATGCCATGTGCGTACCGACACTTCTCGCCATATTTGCAATGTCTGCTTTCCTCGTACGACCGGCAGAGCTCCGTCTTGTACTTGTTGGAGTTTATGTTCACCTGACTGCTGCTGCTGCTGTTGTTGTTGTTGTTTGAGTTGCCCAGGGTCCGATCGCCCGGCTCGCTGAGACTCCGATCGAGCTTTCGCACTTCACGGTTAGCGTGGTTCGAGTCACTAAATGAGATCAAAGTGGGAGTGGTAGTAGTGTTCGCCGAACCCGGTTTGGTCCCGCACAGAGAAGAGAAAGATCCTACCGAATAGTTTCTGTTCCGCGGACAATTCACGGGTCCGCCCACAGCTCTCCTGTCGTTGCTTAGCGAGTTCTTTAAATGGTTGCGGTTCTGAAAACGAAAAGAACAGCAGGAAGATTAGATAGATGATGGTGGTGGTGGTGGTGGGGGGGGGGGTTTACACCTTTTGATTATTACAAGCATAGAACGAACCCTCCTCCACCCCTCACCTCTCCCCCCCGGATAGAGAGAGAGAGAGAGAGGACCGAGCGCCGCGGACCGATCGACGACGAGTTTTAAAGAGAACCATTTATAATCAGCCGCTGCGCGCGCGCCAAAAAGTGGAGGGAGGGGGAGAGAGAGACGGAGAGAGAGAGAGAGAGAGATGATGGAGAGGAGGGAGAATTGACGGCGAAAGCAGCACCCCGCAGCAACACTCACCATGTACAGGTCGGTATAGTCGTAGAAAGCAGAAACCACAGCCGTAGACATTTTTTTCATCCGTTTTCTTTCCCACTCTACACGCGTTCTGCTTTACCGACATATATACTGCAGGAGTGACATCCAGTTCGCCGGTGATCTGCGATCGGCGACGGCGATTGGCTGGACAGGGTCGGAGTGGGCGGGACCAGACCCGATAATGCGTAATTGACAGCTGGTGGCTACAACGCCGAGAGAAGAGAGAGAGAGAGAGCTCTCCCCGTTGCACGTGACTACGAAGTTCAACGGATTTGTTTGTGCTCCCTCTCCCTCATTATTATTATTATTATTATTATTATTATTATTGTCAGATTCTTTATACCCACCGTCAGATTCTGTTAATTGTCGACCGTTCACTGTGTCGGTATGCGCGGTCGCCTTACCAGGTATTAAATACACCCCCCCCCTATACACACACATTATTCCGATAGATGCCCGTCGATAGTAAACACTGGAAGTTTTTAATGGCTATGACGTCACTGAAAAAAAAACAACAACAACAACAACAACCTCGGCCGTCGGTGTCGGGGGGGGGGAGGGTGTGTGTTTGACTGAATGTCAGCTATTTCCAAATATGGGAGAGGCTAATTTGAACGTGTACCCAATTACAATTCCCTTTCTGCACTACCTCCCCGAACTTGAAAAATGTTGTGGTTTATTATATCTGCGATCTCATTACTGAGACGAAACAGAGAAATATTAATTGTATCCTGACGTGTTTTAATGCGTCTGTCATATCACGTGATCCCCTCCCCTAACCCTCCCTCCCTCTCTCTCTCTTTTTCCCGCGCATTTTGTTCTGTTAAATAACGTGCTAACTTCGGATCCGCTACGTCCCGATTTCGCTCTGCGTACCCACCCCGGCTCCACAGGTACTCTCCCACTCTCCCTCCCGAGGTATGTGGTCCCTGGCCACACTCTTTCGAATGATGCGGGGCAGGGGTGTCTGAATTTAAATAAGCCTCTCCCTCCCTCTTGTTTGTTTGTTTGTCTGTCTGTCTGGCGCGAGACGATAATCCCCGCGTCAGCGAAATATTAAATATTGATGATGTTGTTGTTGTCGGTCCGCACGAGGGCGACGAACAATTAATACACGGATTAACTGTATTTAATCTAATGTTGGTTAATCTTTACGGATTTTTGTTGTTGTTGTTTGTTTGTTTTTTTTTTAAATGCCGGCCGGTCGGCGATAGTATTTGAAAATCGTCAGCTCGCGGTGGGCGGGGCGCACTGCTCTATGTATGCAAATTTATTCTTTTCTAACACCTTTCCCTACCTGAGTGGTCCGAGTAATGAATGAATGAATATACATAAACTCGTGGGGGGGGGAGAGGGAGAGAGGGGAGAGAATGAGTAAGACAGCGACGATTGTTTTGGAGTTTTTTTTTTTTATTTTTTTTTGTTTTTTTTTTTTTTTTTTTTTTTGCGCGAGGAGAAATACGAATAATAAGTGATTAGTGCTGTCTCTGGTCCCGCTCAGCGAACTTCGCCTCCCCCCAGAGGCCGGGGTCTCGTCTCGCTTTTTTACTTTCGTACTGAAGATTTAAAAACAAAAACAAAAACAAAAAAAATCCCTTCATTGCTGGATTAGAGAGACACCGGAGGAGAGAGGAGGGGGGGGGCGCGACCGACCGTTATGGTTGCGTCGGGATGTAATTAAAGGTCCTGTGTGATTTCTGTGGTCGGGTTCAAGGTTAAATGTTGTTGTTTGGTATGGAAGGAAGACGGGATCCGTGCTAAATACGGGCTCGTTATCTCTGATTATAAAGTACAAAGTCCACGTATAGATTAGACAGGCCTCGACCCAGCTCCAGTGTCATCACGTGTGGGCAGGAGGGACGGGGATGAGAAGAACGAGCCTTGCCACTTGTAGGATTTGTAGTTGGAGCTCTCTCTCTCGGACCATCATAAACGACTGAAGCTGATCGATCCGAGAATCACCCCGTTCTCTCTATTCCTAGGGTTTTGTTTACACGTTTCCTTTGACCGCCCAAATGTCTGTTGTACTATATACACACTTGTCCGTTTTTCTGCTGGGATTTAAACACGTTTTCCTCATCGCAGAACCAGCTAGTTACATAATAAACATTAAACAGATAATAATAATAATAAATAATAATAATAGGTAAAATGGTAGATAGATAATAGAATAAGTTTGCTGATGGCAGACAAACGTACGTAGGAGAACACTTATTTGAAATTGAGGGTCCGGTAAATGCTCGGGTCGGAGGGGGTTGCACCAAACGGGAGGAGGAATAAGTACTGATAATTTATCTCGGTAACACATTACCTCGTAGCGAAAGTTCGCGCAATAATTAAAATCGTTTAATCGCCTGCAATGCTGAACTGGTCTCTATTATTCAGCCAGGACCTGTGTGGGGTGGCCAAGTTTATGGGGATGTTTTTGTTTTTTTTTCTGAATCCCACTTACGTCGCTTCAGCAGTACCCGCCTCTTAATTCCGATACAAGTCTACAATCGAAAGATGCTGATAGCAACCTCTAGGAGCGCCTGGCAGCAGCAGGACCTGTGTGTGTGTGTGTGTGGGGGGGGGTCAAGTTGATGGAGATGTTCTTCCTGCATCCCACTTACGTCGGTTCAGCAGTACCTGCCTCTTAATTCCGACACAAGTCTACAATCGAAAGATGCTGACAGCAACCTCTAGGAGCGCCTGGCAGCAGCAGGACCTGTGTGGGGGTCAAGTTGATGGAGATGTTCTTCCTGCATCCCACTTACGTCGGTTCAGCAGTACCTGCCTCTTAATTCCGACACAAGTCTACAATCGAAAGATGCTGATAGGCAACCTCTAGGTGCGCCTAACCCGGGCGCGTGTCCTTTTAAAAAGAATAATGTGCGACAATTTTTTTTTTTATTAGAACGGCCGGATAAAAGACCGAGTAGATTAAAATATGGAAGAGGCATCCGAACCTAATCAGCGTTTTTACTTACTCTGGTTGAGCCGGCCTTTTTTTTTTTCGTTATTGTTAGTAATAACCAACCGTCTTAATCTTTTTTAACTAGCCGCGACGAGCGAGCACATGGCTTTATATCGGGGGAGGGGCCCGCCATCTAGCGGCGACATAAACAACCATGCAGAGCATGGGAAAGGTCAGGTTCTGGGAACCGAAGACAAAACACCGTCGGCCGAGGGAGGCTCTTCTGATATGTTTCACGGCAGCGTCAGAGATTAAAAAAAAGGGGGACTCAAGACGAACTACAGGGGCTGGTCAAACATAACTTACGCTCGAGTGGCACGAACGGAGACCGGCGGGGATCAAAACCAACCGGGTCTAATTGAAAATTCAGGTCCCCACGCTCGACATGTCTGCGGCTCGCGACCGAAAGGTGCCCCCCCCCACCTTCAACTGAGCCATTTGTTTGGAGTTTCGGAATTAAAATCTGTTTCTCAGTCGGCTCGTGGACGGTGGTGGGGGAGGAAACAGCCCCTAAGTGCTTCGCTGGTAAATATTGAAGCGACCCCGACAAAAACCACTGGGCCGGCGAACCGGTCACATGGGATTCCTGGTGGGGGCGACACCCCACCCCTATACCCCACCCCTATACCCCACCCCCTTGTCTGTCCACCTGGACGGCGCGCGCTGAGGTAGGGATAGGAAATTATAAAAAATGAACTAATAGAAATGCAGAGTGCGTGGGCTTACTTATACCGAGGTGGGTGTGTGTGTGTCGCAATGGGGCCCACAGATAAAGCAGCTCTCTCTCTCTCTATCTGCTGCTTTTATGGTTGACTAGTAAACGCCGGCTCGTATCTATGTGTGGACTTGAACATTTATCGCTCGGAGTAACAGTAATAATAAAATAGCTTTTAGCACCGCCAGATGGATGTGCATGTGTCTCTACCTCCAGATGCATGTGTTAACGTAACAATAAGAGAGGATATTAATTGTTGATGAATTGAACTGGGTCAGGTGTACACAGGGTTGACTTAGCATGATGATGATACATTTATTTATTTCAAGTGGTGAATCACCCGCAATATTTCTGCTTTTTTGAAGATTGGTGATGTGCATTCTGAGTGAGTTTCCGCCCTGACTGTTGACTTAATCGATCTTTGCAGTTTGATTAAATCGGAGCCACTCTTCTGTAAGTTGTGAAGTGTCACCAAACTTAAGGAGCTTCCCTCCCCCTCATATTTCTGCCTGAAAGCCACGACTGTATACAAAATCTATTTTCTTCTTTTTTTGGTACATTACAATGACAGAAAGAATCTAAGTGTGACTGACAGTATTTGTGTTTTAAGCTTGAAACAACTGCTACTTATAAAATAATTTTTAATGTAAACTCAAAACTTCAGAATGATTATTTTGGAAAAAAAAAAGTTTTTTTTTTGTTAAAAGTTATACAGTATTTGACAAGGGCTTGGTTGAGATGGCATCACACAGTGTCTTTATTATTTCTCCACAATACTTGTTTAGTGTAGCTGGCATGTTTGTGACAGGGCTGTCCACAGACTGCAGTGCTTGGCTAATGTGTTCCACAAAACTTATTCAGCAGACCACATACAACAGGTAAAAAAATACACCACTCCTTGTGTCAGTTGAGAAAGGGTGACCAGACACAAAAAACCAGCCACACAAAAGGGAGAGAGAAAAAAACACAAGCCTCTGTTGTGTGTAGCTTTCCTGAAGCAGCCAACATGGAATTAAAAGTGTCTTGCCTAATTAGGTTACCTTAAATCTTTTGTTAGCAGTAACACAATAAATTCACAGTGACTATAATTAAAAGGAATCACCAGTGACACTGATATTCAGTTTGTTCTACACCAGTTCACATAATAACAGGAAATTTAACTGAAGTCTTGGCCACATGTTCAGCTTTTTATATGAAAATACTGGTGAATTTATCAGTTTCCCTTATGGATTTCTCACTTGAGCACTAAACGCCTTGAACTGCTCATCGCTTTCACAAAAATGCAACCACATCATGATGATCAAGTTTATTATGAGCTGTAAAACCGAAGAGTTATTTTTAAAACTATTATACTAATAACCTTTCTTGGTAATTTGTGTTGTATACTTACAGAACTTAACTTGTGGTTGAAGATATCCTCGTTGACTTTTGATGCTACTCCATGCAAATATTTCTTCCAACCATTTATTTGCTCACCATTATTTAGTGTTTGTAACTTTTCTCATATAAAAATAGTAGCAAACACCTATATTCAAATGTTTTCCTCTACTTAGCAACTTTAAAATAACCTTTGTACGTCCATCATGGTTCTGATCTGACAGCAGCTATTCTAGAAGGAATATCTGTGTAACGTTCTCTGCAAAAACAAGAACAGCAAAGAAAATTCTTATTACACTCATGTGTAAGCGCCATCACCCGAGACCTCATTATATTGCTATAACAAAACAACGAAACATCACAGAAACAAGAGAGCTGGAAGCTTAACTATTGGGGTTCACAGGGATACTGTGCACTCTGTGCTGCACCTTTAAAGGGCTGCTGCAATTAGAGTGCCAGATGCAGTAAATAAATAATTACCAAGAAATGAAACAAAACACTTGCTTATTTGCTTTTAAAAAGAAAGAAAAAACAACAACTGGAATGTGTGTGGGGTGTCTCAAACTCGACGTTTCCAGGAGAAAATGAGTTGGCTGAAAACAACTTAAACTTGAGGGCAGCTTCATCAACGACCACCAGCAAGTGTC
This sequence comes from Nautilus pompilius, assembly GCA_018389105.1. Lineage (NCBI taxonomy): Eukaryota > Metazoa > Mollusca > Cephalopoda > Nautilida > Nautilidae > Nautilus > Nautilus pompilius. Next base: position 72,433 of record JACATO010001714.1, on the reverse strand, counting down.
GTGCGGTTGTCCAGCTAACAAGGAGATCGCTGTAAGATACACTTCAGTGTGCTTTTGAGTAATTTAATATGTGCGCCTTAAATGACCCCTCCCCCCCTCTTCACCCAACCTCAGAAGTGCACGAAGACAGCAGCTAAAGACCGGCCGGCTGTTGATCTACTGATGCAGTCGTGTTTCGATACCTAACGTGGTGAGGTGTACAAAACGGACAATAATTACAAGTCACCTCAGAAATATTTAACAAGGTTTAAAGCCAAATCCCCGTTCATTTAAAAAAAAAAAAGAAAAAAGATGTTAAGGTTCTGTTTTGTTTTTTTTTTTTTTTTTTTTTACTGTCCTGGCTCTTGTGTGTGTGGAGTGATGGCGATCGGTGTCATTTAATCAGGGAATTGGAAACAAAATGCTGGCTTTTGTCGGGTCATTGAAGGAATGAATGCTATTTTGTGCCGTGTAAGGGTGCTGGGTGCTGAATTAATCTCAGTGAAGAGAGAGAAAAGAAAAACAACTATATATATGTGCGGGTACCGAGCTAATTTCGTTATACAGCCGGCCATGTTCCGGGTCCGCGGCAAGGTCGTCGGTCTCTCTCTCTCTCTCTGAAATCGAGGCGGGGGTTGGTGGTGGTGGTGGTGGTTATGCGTCTATGATTTGAGCAGATATCAGAACAAAATAAAACAAAATAATTTTATCGAGTAATTTTATTCCGGTGGTGTTTTTCTTTAAAAAAAAAAAAAAAAAAAAAAAAAAATTTTTTTTTAGACGCAGATAGCAGCACAGAAAGTAAGCATTTCTGGCTGATCCAAGGGAAGTAACTCGAAACAAAAAAAAACAACAACAACAAACAGCAATTTAAGTCCATTTGCTGGAAAAATGTTTTTGTCGAGTCTAATATATTTATTTTTGTGCTCGCATCTCTGGTACGATTTTATATTCGCCGTAATTAAGTAAAATGCAAAGGATGTCCATGTTTAACTTTATAAAAATGCTTTTTTAATGTATATTTTTATAACGACAATTTAAAAGTTAGAACTAGGTAGGTGAAAAATTCAGTTTAAAGAATGGTGTTTTATCTATGTAAATTATAAGATGGGCTGTTGACAAATAGACAAGAATGATGATATAAACGAGGTGATTGATGGAACTTAAAAAGAAATCACTAGATGTTAGAAATGTTGTGTGATGGGTAGGTTGTTGCTCTGATGTCATAAGTGACATCACCGGTCAAGCCATAATAATATAAGCCCAAGAAGTCTTGCATCCATCGTTGTATTGAACGAGGATTTTTTTTTTTTTTTTTTTTTTTGGTTGAAAAAATTCTTTTTTCACATCTGAGGGCAGAAAGTTTAAACTATGTTGGAAAGGGGTTGTCAATGTGTCAGCTGTGCTTTTCAGAGTGAACTTAAGGTTGAAACAACAACAAAAATAAAAATCTGGATTAAAATTTTTTTGCATGAGTGTGTTGATGAGAAAGAGACAGAGATGGGGAGAAGAGAGAGAGGTGAAGAGATAGAAATAAAAAAAAAAATAGAATGGAGTTTGGGCAAGGAGAGAGAGAGAGAGATGAATGGAGAGATGAAGAGGGAGACAGAGAGAGAGAGAGAGAATGGAAGGAGAGAAGCCAGGTGGAGAATGGTCAGATTTGAAATATTTATGTAAATTCTAAGCTTGAATTTAAAATCTTTAAAAACTAGTTACACTAGATTTCAAAGTAATTTTAATCATGATTGGAAATAAACACCCCTTGTAAATACTTCTGTTTTATAATTAATTGCATGCTTTTAGCTAAACATCTAAACATATAAATTCTGGATGTATCATCAGAGCCTTGAGGCTTTACTGGCCTATATATATATATATGGTATATCTGAAGACATCTTGTTGAATGAAGGTCACTATTGTTGCACTTTCATTTCTGCCACATAAGTTAAAATATTACTGTTGAGATGAAGATAGGATACAGTTTTTTCTGATTTAGCAATTGATAAACCTATCACGGATTGTGATAAATACTAAAAAAAATGGTTAGTCTACTGAAATCCGTGTACACTCTTGACTGTTAAGGATTTTGCTAGGAGGAAAGTCAGCACTTGATATTTTCAAATCATTTATTTAGGCCATGTTCAGAACTAATTAATATTTGGAATGTGCACACTCAAACATGCAAAGCTAGTTGGTCATCTAAACTTTATTTGCGCTGTCCTCTTATATTTTCACTATACAGCTAATTCAACATGTGCGTGTAAATTGTTTTGTTCCTTCTCTGTGAATAATTTTTCGCATCATCATATGTCACACTGAGCATGTGATAAGAATCTTTATTAGAGAAAACTTGATTAGAAAAAAATAAAGTGTATTTATGGAAGATATTTTACCTGCAGATATGTTAATAACTAAATTTTGCAACTACCCTATAAAGGTTGTTCATTTTAGTTTTGGTGGACATTTATATAAAATGATTAGCTGCAATTAATAATTAAAATAGCTTTTATTTTTTAACTCTCTCACATTTGGGATTAATGAGAAAGTTTTTGACTTACAAGATTTTCTTTATTACATTCACACTAAGCATAGTCCCAAAGTATTTCATATTAAGAGTTCATAATTTTCTAAATTCTTAGTGTTCGAAAACTAATTTATTTATGTAGAATTGTGATGACAGATTTTCTTGCCAAGCCCAGCACAGTTATTGTTAGGTGACAGGTGCTATAGTGAAGACATCAATCTATGAAGAGTCAATGAGATTTACATAGCAACACATTAATTCAAGATAATTATATATGCGCTATTCTTGCATGATTATCTCCCTTGCAAAAAATTTGATGTTGCAAATGGAAGCTTTATAACACTGGTTATCTTGTTACCAATTATTTAAAACTTTATTTGGTAATGGTGGTAGCTGATGATTAGTAATTTAGTAAATATGGCCTTTTCCTTAGATATGGAAAAAAAAGTATATTTATTTTTTAAAATAATAAATAAACAATTCTACTTTAGTTCAGTTAGTAATGACTAATTACTATACATAAGAATGTACATGCTTTGGTTATTTGCTCAGTTTTGATGAGTTTTTTGAAACAATGGATGTTGCATTATCTCCCTTGTTAGTTTCTACTGCAGATAAAAAATGAAGAAAAATTTGCTGCAGCTGATTTATTAAAGTAGAAATATAGGAATTAAAAATTAAAGACATTGTTCTTTATTATAAAATATGGAGTTTGGGTTAGGTCTGGTAGTAAAAAGAGTAAATATAATCTTATAAAATAATAAAATTAAATGATGATTTTTTTCACTTTAAGGTAACAAAAAATAACTCACATTATGGAGAGAAAAAAGTTTAAATTCAATGAAAACAGTGTCCTGCCCACGTAAAAATCACAGGTCTCACCTATAGTATAAGCAGCAGCACAAGTTGGGGTCTCACTTATAGTAGACTTAGCAGTACAAGTTTGGGGTCTCACCTATAGTAGACTTAGCAGTACAAGTTGGGGTCTCACCTATAGTAGACTTAGCAGTACAAGTTTGGGGTCTCACCTATAGTAGACTTAGCAGTACAAGTTTGGGGTCTCACCTATAGTAGACTTAGCAGTACAAGTTGGGGTCTCACCTATAGTAGACTTAGCAGTACAAGTTTAGGGTCTCACCTATAGTAGACTTAGCAGTACAAGTTGGGGTCTCACCTATAGTAGACTTAGCAGTACAAGTTGGGGTCTCACCTATAGTAGACTTAGCAGTACAAGTTGGGGTCTCACCTATAGTAGACTTAGCAGTACAAGTTGGGGTCTCACCTATAGTAGACTTAGCAGTACAAGTTTGGGGTCTCACCTATAGTAGACTTAGCAGTACAAGTTGGGGTCTCACCTATAGTAGACTTAGCAGTACAAGTTTGGGGTCTCACCTATAGTAGACTTAGCAGTACAAGTTGGGGTCTCACCTATAGTAGACTTAGCAGTACAAGTTTGGGGTCTCACCTATAGTAGACTTAGCAGTACAAGTTGGGGTCTCACCTATAGTAGACTTAGCAGTACAAGTTTGGGGTCTCACCTATAGTAGACTTAGCAGTACAAGGGTCTCACCTATAGTAGACTTAGCAGTACAAGTTTGGGGTCTCACCTATAGTAGACTTAGCAGTACAAGTTGGGGTCTCACCTATAGTAGACTTAGCAGTACAAGTTGGGGTCTCACCTATAGTAGACTTAGCAGTACAAGTTTGGGGTCTCACCTATAGTAGACTTAGCAGTACAAGTTTGGGGTCTCACCTATAGTAGATGTAGCAGTGCAAGTCAGAGGTATAATATAACATGGTTAATCACTGATGGAAACAACAAACTGCTCAATCATAGCTGTTGTTATGTGCTGGCAAAGTCTGGTTGTTGATGAGGAAGCAAGGACAGTCTAGCACAAATATGTTCTTCAATGATGTTATCCAACAAGTGTTTTCCACTTAAAAGGATGGTGTAAGCTGAAAAAAATATATACATGTCAGTACATTGTAAATATTTGTTTAATGTTTTAAGAGCAGTTGTGGAATGAAAATTGGAAATTGCTGAGGCTGTTAATGAAGTGGTAATCTAAAGGAAACTTTCTTGGGGAGGCTTTTTTTTTATTTACTGTTTCACTAGATGCACTGGCCTTTCACGCCAGTGTTTGGCTGATAGGGTTTCTCCATCCATGAAAAATTAATGTAACTTTCCCACAATGAAGTTCTTGTTTGTATAAACCAATTCCTCCTCTGTCATAAGTATGTTTACCATTTTTCAATGCACCGTTTTTTTTCTGAAAATCTTTTTTCTTTTATATGTATATTTTTAAAATCCAGCATCCTTGTTTGTTTAGACTGATAGTCTTGTAAGTAGCAGAAAGATCTAGGTGGGTTTGTCTGTACACCGTCGTACACAACAGATGACTCACTGAAACTAATGAAGTAATCTGGAGCTAATTTGTCAATTATGAACAACAGCTAGTTTAGAAAATATTGCTTGAAATAACTAAAACATAAAATGTATTAGAAAAGTATATAAGTTTATAATTAGTATTGCCTGAAATAAGGCAGGAATACGTTCCCATTTTAAAATCCCAGTTGTTTATCTTTTGTGTTACTAGATTTTTTTCTCTCATACAAAACCATATTAAAACGGTGAAGCTGCAGAAAAACTGAAAATTTTAATATATCAGTATAAAGTTAGAAATTCAAATTGAAGATTTTTGAGCCCCAAAATGAATTGTATTTACAAGACTTCAATTTTACAAAACAATAGTGTTCCCATCACAGCAATTACACCAGCTCACGTAGACTTTCATTCACTCACCCTGTCAACAGTCTCACATTTGTCACATACATACACCACTTCTCGATTTTACCAGGTGCGTAGATAATCATGCGTAGCCTAGATGTAAGTTAGCAGTGGGCAAACACTTGAGCTGATTAATGGTCTGAACAATTCTAATTTAGTATTTGACTTTTGGAATTTTCTCTGATGAAACCAAAATGGACTTGTTTATATTGACCTGCTTAATATTTTTACTTGGTTCTACAACTGCTAACATCTCTCTCTCTCTCTCTTTCTCTCTGTGGCAAGTTAGGAGTTTGAGAACAATCAGTATTAGAAAGTTAGGAGGTAGACAATCACAGTAATTTCTTAGGAGACTTGAAGGAAGATAAACCATGGTACTGTATTAAAGAGTCAGCGGGAAATAATTTGGATAAATCTTTGTAAACTGTTTTGCACTCACCCTCCATCCAGAAACAAATCCAAGTTGTCATCAGTAGTTGAGAGCAGGTAATTCTATTAGGAGATTCCTTTTGGAACCCATGTTATGTACAGATGAAGCTCACTTTGTAGACTTTTGTCCTGACTTCAAGATTCAAGTAGCTTAGAACGGAGGAGATGTAGAATATCAGCCTTGGTGACCAAGCAGGTAGCTACCTAAGTATGGTTGGGGTCTTTTGACTGGTAGTTGAGAAGGAAGCCCATGCTGATAGCTGGTGCAAGAGGACAAGAAGAAACCATGCTGGAGACATGAACCAAACTGCACCACTTTCTGGGCATTTTGGCCCCTCTACCTTAGCAGTTCAATAGTTTGCCAATACACTACCTTCAATTTGTTTTAAATAGCAAAATCTCTTCATTGATGTTTTCCTATATTTGGCACTATTAAAATAAAATTATCTGTTTGCTATTTATTTATATATATATTTTTTCAATCTAAAAAAAAACAAAACTCAGTTTAACTTCAGTTGTGTATTCTTCACATTTACCACTCTATGAACATACACCGAATGACTCAGTTTCTCACTTGAAATTTGTTGGTTGAAACTGAACCAGAGAGAAGAGACATAAAAATGCATTAACTACAGGTAAAAAACTGAGCTGTCACCTGTTTGTGAAATCTATCACTGAATTTAGCTTTGCTGAAGGGAATTGCTTTGACTGTTGGAATATTATTGTCACCAAATTTCTGGGAGGATAATGGCAACCAGTTGAGCCATACTCAGCAGTGCTTGCTGAATGGCATAAGCACAGGCTATGACCAGGATTGTTATGTATGGCCTTAGAATGATCTAACAAGGCACTGATTTCAGTAGCACCTGTTATTTCTTGACAGTGCAGCTGAATCAGCAAAGGTATCATGGAATGCCAGTTAGATCAAGCAGTGTTCTTGAGTGTAAGCGACATTCTTCAACTTACTTCTGGCAATCAACAACAATGATGTCAACAGACAAGCATTTATATGTAGAGAAAGTCCTCTTTACAGACAACTTGACATTTAACCATAGCAACATAGATAGCTCTACATCGTCATCATATGTGCCAATGTGGCACTGTGTAATAAAGACAAGTTTTCTTATTTGGAAAAGCTTGAGCTCTGAAATGAAGCCATGTATTTCTGAGATAGCTTCTACAATGAACTACTGTTTACTGATATCATCAGCAACTACCAAAATTATTTAATCTTTAAAAATGAGGGTACAACAATCTAACCAGCAGGTGGAATTTTCAAAGTAATGCGGTATATTAAACTTTTAAAGACAAACTTTTGCTCGCATAATGATTTATCTGGTAACGTATTAATTATTTAGCTTGTAACTGTTAAAATAAAAAGGGGAATAAGAAAAGACAGAAACCAGGTTGATTTTGTGTATTGCAGCCAGTGTCTGATTGTCTCAGCTCCTTGAAGCAGCTAAAGGATTGTCTCAGATGAAGCTACGGTGCCAACCCATTGATTCTTACTAAACTGTAGGGGGGTGGAAAGAGTTAAATAACAATGTTGCAAAGTTTGAACAAGCTTCTTTCAGTAAGAGTCTCAAGCTTCATAATTTAAATGTGTTGTTCAGACTGTTCGCAGTACCTCCTCACTAGTAAAACAGGATAAGCAATTGTAAAATCTTTTACAGTAACGGGACGGCTAATATATGAATCAAAGTACAAACACGATGTGCACATATTTGGGTCAAGCAGTTAAAAAAAAACAACAACAACAAAACTTAAATACACCAAGTAATGATTCCTACTTTTTGAAAAATACAGAAACCAAACACCTGGCACACACTAACCTGTATTATCTTATCATTGATTTCATACCTATGCTATTGTTTGCTTTTGAACAGAGAAATCAATATCAGGTTGTTTAGGTCCATCTGATTAGTACTCTTATCTGGGAATCAATATCTGCGTGTTATTGTCTCTGGCCTGCCTTATAAAGTCACCATAGATTTCTAGATTTTTCTTAGAGGTCTGTTGTGGTGAACAGGTGAACAGTTAAGAATCACACTTGATGTTTCAGAGCCCCATCATTGTTTAATTTCTTTTTTTTCTCCCTGCCATACGCAGAACCCTGATATATATGGTGGTTATGCCGCTCCATCAAAATAAAAAATTCAGTAATTTCTGGAGAACTTGCTAGCAGAACTAACTAACATTATTTTTTGCTGCTGCCAGCATCCAGCTTAGTCCTGAGGAGGACAGTTTTGTTATGCAATGATATTAATTTGCAGTAGGCATATTTTTGGATAGTAAAAGTGGGTGGAGCTGGTCTTAAATCAAAAATCTGTTGGTTTCCAGGTCTTTTTAAATGTATATTTCTTTACCAACACTTAGTCCCACTACATCTCCATGGTAACAGGTACTACGTTTTTCAATATTTATACCTTCCTGTCATTTAACAGGGGAAATTACGTTTATTTGATTTTTTTATCTCCACACTCTGGTTTGTACTTAGTGCATTGAGTTCCACCAGACCCATGAGAATCACTGCTTCTACTTGGCCTTTGTAGTAATACTGCTGAAGATCAATGATGGAGTGCTCCTTCCACTTACATTGCGATCATATGAACATGTCTGATCTCATCTATTAATGCTGATTTTCTTAGTTGGCCTTCAGTGCTCTATTCTGGTTATGGTGAGCCAGGCCCGTTAATCTCGCCGATGTTTTTTCTTAGGATAGCCAGAAGGGGACAGAGCAAACTGCACCCTTGGTGGATAGCGAGTTTCGCTTTATGACCCAAGCAAAACCCTTAATTTTTTTTTTTTTGCTGAATTCCTAAAACATGCAATAAATGCATCTTATTCACTACTTATTATGAATTAAATTGGTTTTTGTAAAGGAGACAAGCTACTTGTTACAAGGGTACGTTGTTGCAGCACAATGCATAAACGAGGCTATAATCAACACCATGTACTTTGATCTCTGAATCAAAGGGTTAAAACATGACACTATACAATGGTTCTGTAACAACAACTATCCTTGGTGGTTCTTCTATTTATCATTTTAAAATGAAGTTTATTTTTTTCCTAATTATTCCATTTCTGTCTAGAAAAGAAAAAAAAGAGTGAATTAATTTTCATCATATGGATGGCTGCAGTATTTCTCTATAAAAGGCCGCATTCCATTGGATGAAAAAGAAATCAGGAAAGTCAGTCATGCACCAGGTAGCCTGGAGGTTGGAGTAGTTCAGGAAGTGGTTTTTGTGTGTGTGTGTGTGCGTTCAGAATATTAATGAACTGGAAGAAATTAATCTGTCAGCTTGTCTACTGTGCATTGTTGTTTTCTGTTCATTTTCTCTCTCTGTTTTTTTTATGAGTGTACGAGAGCTCAGCTGCTTTTGGTTATAAAAAGAATGCTCATCTTCCAGTGCCCGTTGTACAGGTAGATAAAAGCAATGTTGGAAAAACCCAGAATGCGTGTACTGCGTGAATGCAAGAAAGACCAAAAATAGAACCTTTTGGTACTTGTGTTCATGCACAATTCTGATTATGCAGGATAAAAAAGCCGATAGTTTTACTTCCTGTTGAACTGAAATTAGCAGTAAGCAAAAATTACAGCATCAGTCTGGGACACTAAACTGAGGAAACAAAATAAAAGGTAGCAGTTTCTCTTTAGATATAAATTTGTATAAAAAGCTTTTAAGATTTTAATGTTTTAAAGTTTACTGAATGTAATAACAAGCTCAACAAGACTGTTACCCTATATTCTAACAATGGAGCCTATGTAGAACTTCTACAGAAGCTATCAAATAGGTGTACATAAGACTATATAGAACTAGTAAAGACACTAACAAGTAGATACAAAAAAATATACAGAGCTAACAAATGTATATAGAATTATATAGAAATGACAGACAGTATATAGAACTAACATAGGCACTAATGAGTAGGTATAATAGATAAGTCTGCTTAGAACTATTTTATTTCAATTTTTGATTAAATGAAATAGAACTTTTCTTTTGTTTGATGATGATTAATTACCTCCTCGATGTGAAGATAGCTGTACTGGAGAAGTTGTTGAAGTTGATCCTCATCACAGTGTGGGGCCATGAGCTGATCTGACACAAAGTAAACATTATTCAGCTGACATAATTATCTGGTTTTATGCCCATGACATTTGTTAAAAAAAAGTTGTTAAATAATTAACCCACAATAAAATTTATTGCCATTCTGCCCGTCAACCCGTTTGATAGTTCACTCTTTCCGTTGATCTGTATCTAGTCTGGAGTTTTCAAAATGTGATTTCTCGTGTTCCGTCTGAGCTCTCTCTCACTCTCTCTCCGGTTTCCTCTCGCATGCATAAAGAGTTCTAGAGGAGAGTTCCCGTGGTAGGCGCTCTGCTAATCTTCGGTTAGTTTAGGAAAATGACACCAGGGGGTGGGTGTGTTCTCCGTTGGATGCTTTATATACTTGAAGATATTATACGTGTAGCCGACCAGCTTAGCAATAGATTATTTCTATATTTTAAAGGATAAAGAGAGAGAGAGAGAGAGAAACAAACAAACAACAAGTAACAGACCCATTAAAAAAAAAAGAAGTAAAATGAAAGTTATTAATGTTTTCAGGAGAATAATAAAATTTGTTTTTTTCGTATTTCTGCCAACTCAGCCGTGGAGATCGAGGAGCAAAATGCCTCCCTCCCCCATCCTTCGGTTTCCGTACTCCCCTCGTGTGCAGTCTTTTGATTGGAAACCGAAACAGCAGATCCGTTTTCGTGGGGGGTTGGGAAGCGCGCTATACCAGATCGCCTGGCATGTAGCACCTCTAGCGCCAATACGGAGATCTACTGCTACACGTCTGATGTCAGGGCTGAAGATAAATGAATATTTTGAATATTATAAGCTGACAGGACGCATTCGTCATTCCGCTCGTTCCGCCTTAAGAAAAAACAACAAAAGAATGGAGAAGGCATCTCACCTGTTGATTATGACTGGGTGTGCGTGGCTAAATGGCTTGCGAATCTTTCTGGCGCGTGTGACGTCACGAGAGCGGAGTTAAAGCGCCCCCTGACTGTTGTTTTATGTACCTTTTTTAAAAGTCTTTCGGTGAGTGAGTTGGGGGGAGACAAACTTCCGTCCTCCAGCAGTAATGATACATACCGGCGTGATGGAAGTTATTAAGTTAATAGACAAGCCCCAGCTGTCAGGATCCGATGGATGTGCGAGAAGGACCAACCTGTCAAACGAAACGGGCACAAATGAACAAAATCGCCAGAATAATTTTTACTACCGTTCGCATAAGTTTAAAAACATTTATGCAAATATTATATTTACTTTTCGTTTTTCTTTTTTTGTTGTGAAAATAATAAAAAGACATTTACGTTGTTCCTTCCAGGGTTACTTACCTATTCATGTTTTTAAAGTATGTTATTTTGGCCATTTGCCGTATTCCAGTTTATTAAAACTCTAAAGATTAAGGAATAAGTGTTTGATTTTTTTAGTTGAACAGTCTTTTCATAAAATTGGTTCGTAGCAATTCTGACAGTTGTGAATCACATCTCTCGGAGTTTTAGAACAAACAACAAAAGAAATAATTATGCAGAGTGATTCAGAAATGTGTGCGTACACTTTGAACATATCTATTTTTAAATGCCTATTGCAGTGACTAAACGAAACTTTGTCATGTACACAAGTGAACCTGTGTAAACGACACACATCGGTCATTTTATATCAGATGTCCCGAAACTGCGATGTCGAGCACTTTCAGAACAATCACTTCCTGTTTATATAGACCCTCGGCATGGCGGACGGAAGACCGACTTTCGAATGGGCACATAGATCGCCACAACTGTGTGTTTTGGGGCGGTGCAAAACCCAAACATGTACTTGGAGAAACACCTTAACTTACCAGGATTTACAGTGTGGGTGGGGCTGCTACGCTGTTTCTGCCATAAGACATCTATATGGAAGTTCTGAGATTTACTTCTGCAAGATGGCGCACCATCGCATTATCATAGAGATCTTCGAGCCTTTCTCGACATGGAGTTTCCTGGGATGTGGTTAGGTCGTCGTGGAACCGCCCTCCAAGGTCACCTGACCTTATACCTCCGGACAACGCTACAAGACTCGGAGGAAAAGATTGGGCATGAAGTACGCAAAGTCTCAGTTCACATTTGCACTATTGTATGGCAACCTGTCCCAGAAAGTCGCGGTGCATGTTTGCCTGTAAATGGTGGGCATTTCTAATATTTGTCTTAAGATTACCAATGTATGTTGTTTTCACACGTTCACTTGTGTACACAACAAAGTTCTGTTCATTCAAGTGATATAAGTACTAAATATAAATAGATTGAAAGTGTGTATACATATTTCTGAATTACCCTGTACACAGCGACAACGAGAATTTGCTGTGATTAGTTGCGTACCCTTAGTCCTTGGTCAATCTCTTATCCAATGTAAACCATCTTTGGAGGCGATTTGAAAGGTACAGTAATTGGGATTATCTGAACGCACGAGAATGAAAATTACCGCCAGTTACTAGCTGTTAATTATGAGATGATTATATCACACGGATTCCCTAAACACGATTATTATCACATTACGAGAAGCTGGAGTCGTTAGGCAAAAATTATAGCGAAGTCTTTTTTCTATTGGTAATTTGAAACTAAACCAGCAATTATTACCGTCATTGGTGGCGGAGAAAAGAAGCGTTGGGTGCTGTGTGGAGACGAGGATATTGTCTCGAGCAGCTTCTCAAAATATTTTTAGAGGAGATATCCGGAACTTCAAGTCTCTCATCTTTAAAAAAGAAAAAGCATTCGAAAATCGATCTGTTAACGAGAAATTTGCAGGAAGAGTTACCGTATTTTACTCTAATTAAAAACAGGCAAACAAAATGGCTACATCTTTTCTTTTTTTAAGTGAGGGATTTAAATAAATAAATCAACCAAAAGCCCTAAAAACAAAACAACACAAATAAATCGACCAAAACAGAGAGCAATGGACAGGATATATTATAAAGAATAGACGCTACTGCCAGAAGAATTTTCTAGACGCACGTTCTCCCATAAATGTAATATCTGGTAAACTTTCGATGTTTCAACACTGAAAGATGACTCAATGAATTAGTTGTCTGCAAAGATGCTCCAGACATATTCTTTTTCTTATCCCCGCCTGAAATTGTAAAGTCTTTTCGAGTCATCGCTTTGCACCGCGGGCGACATTCCGCACGACCTCGTTTACGGTAAGAAAGGGGAGGGGGGAGGAAACGAAAGCTGAAAAGTTGGCTTTTCAGGCTTCATATTTTTCGTCGGTTTACTAGCCGGTTTCGAACTACTTTTTACCGCGGAACAACGACTAACCGTGAACCTAGAGAAGGGATTATATGCTTATCTAATTTTCATTTTTAATAAAGTTTCGACTTACAAACAAACAGGCCAGGTGGCAGGAATATAGAGGCTTTGGGGCAAAGGCTGGACACGGCGGCCCCACAGGAACAAAACAAGCGAAATAATTCATAGACATTAATACATGGAGAGAGCAGAAACGTGTAGACTAATATATGGATTGGAAATCCGCATAAAATTATATGAAATCAACGTGTACTTTTATTATGTAAAATGTAATTCCCCTCGTTGGCAAACCGACATGACATCCACAGTCTCTTGAGCCATCGCTGATTCAATCGAGATGGGATGATCAGCGATCACATTTTATTCTTCGAACCCGCATATTGCGGATAAAATGGATGCAAAGGTTAGCTGCACATTCATCGAAGAAAGAAAGAAAAAAGAACACAAGTAAACCGAGCCCACAGAATCTAGGACCAAAATACCATCCTTTCGCTGTTTGATATAGGCTTTATTGCGGAGGAGGGTAGCCTCGTTCTCGATCTCTTTGGCTTTCTTTGTAATTTAATACAGTAAAACCTATTGAGTTTTTGGCAAAGAAAATCAAAATGGCGAAAGGCGTATAATGAGGCAAGCGATAGAGTCGAGGAAATCAAATCGGTCTACATCGTGTAATACAATGATTGTGCTTCCAGAGGTAAGAAAAGAAGATGGCGTGCTGCCTAATTCGCCAGTCCGCTCAAATACGCATGCGTGACAGAATTTGTTTATTTACAGACAAATTAAAATGCGAGTAAGGGTGTCAGTGAGGGTTCCTTTATTGTTTGGAACCCTGACCCTGCTAGAGCGGCCTTGCAATTAAGAGACATTGTTTCAAATAAGTGGTGTGCTCTTTGTATAATATAATTTGTTGCAATACAAGAACCCTGAACTACAAATAGAAATTAATATTTATCATTCTCATTATTGAGATTTTGTTTAAAACACACCCCCCACCCACCCTAGTCTGCAATTCAGATGGTTGCTGTGTACAGATTTCAGCTTTGAACCCTTAATATTCCCTTAGAAATAAGAAACAAAACGAATATGACGCTAACTTCCAATTCAGCTAATTTCACTTTAAAGACGTCATCGGAAATTATACAGATAATTAATGACAGCTGTAATAGTATGTAACTAAATTACTTTTACGGGGTAAGCAGGGTGCGTGCGGGTCAGGGCGGTAACTGCAGATGTAATTATCACAGTTACAGAAGGGAGGGAGAAGTAGATGCTGTGAGCAAAGTAAGCAAATCTAATCAGTCGAGAGAACGGAACTGTGAAGTAAAACACGGCGCTATTATTTTTTTTTAATTGAAAGATGTATTTTCGGGAATTGATCGCTAACTGGCGCTTTAAACAAAATGAATAAAAATCGATTAGATTTTTATCAGATCAAAATGATCTTACCGAATGTCTTAACGGCACGAGATGGCCCCCTTTGCGGTCCCCCAGTTTCTCCGAGACATCACGTCTTCCTCATGACGCCTCGGTTGAATGCAAAAATAAATAAATACATTTTTTTTTAATAATAGCATAATTAACAATTCTTCGACTGTTCATGATAATGTTAGATATGAGCAATCTGAGCCACCCACACTCGTCCCAAAGATTCTGGCACTAGCAAAATACCTGCGATGAAATATGGTCTGATTTTATGCTGTTGTCTCTTCCTCTAGCGGCAGCTGTACTAATGGGAGATAACTCTCGCATTTCGAACTTGCTTCTAGAGTCCAGACACTTCAGAATTAGATAACAATTAGAAGTGAACTTAGAGAGGAAAATTACCTGCTGTTTATTTTTAAACTTGAGGTATCTAAGATAACTGTGAAACAAAATTAGTTGGAAAGTAATGGATTTAAATTCAATAGCAGTTGCGGACATTTAACCATAATAAATCTCAACTTAGCAAATGTTATTTCTGCATGTTTAGAATGGTGTATTACGCAAGCGCCCTCTGTTAACTGAGAAAAATAACCTTGTTTCAAGCGGTTTTACAGCTACAAAGAATTTACGGTGTTTGTGAACGTGGGTGTGTAGGCATCCTAAATTAGTAAGGGGCATTAGCTTGCTCCCTCCCACCTGGAGATTTCAGGCAAATAGCTACTTTACCAGCCTGCCTTTGATCGGTTCTCTATCACCACTCGCTAAGCCTGGCCGACAGATCAATCAGTTGGTTTGTCGAGACGAAATATTGCCGATGCCATTTCTGATTCGATTCCTGGAAAGAAACAATGCTTTCGGTTTATTGTCTTTTAAAAGGAATTGAAGTTGATCAAGCGGCTGTGACGATTTTTTCACAGTATACTTTAGAGCGGATGGAATACGTATATTCCTGTTACTTCGTGTAGGTCTTTTATCTGGAGCGCGATGTTATTCGGTTTACTAGCTCCCGAAGGTGCGATTTCAATCTCGCGTCTTCACAGCAGCGCCGCCGAGAGGTCGGAATCCAACGCCCCTTATTAGACGAGACGTTCTGGGTGCCCCGCGGAGGTTTCTCCTGCCGATCGACTTAATAATATGGCGAAGAAGCAGAAACCTGCCCGCATCGCTTATCTGCGTAAATTCGACCGACTAAAATAAGAGAAGCGGCTATCATTTTGGACAGTTTTGACATTGGAAGTGGTAATGCCATTAATTGGTCTGATGTATGACTGTTGAGGGGCGTTTGTCTTTCTCCGGTTCTACAAAACCGTTTTCTTCTCTGTTTATTTGGTTCTAATTTAAAGTTGTTTTTCTCTCCCTGAATCAACACGATGTCCTGGTGGACGGTGTGGCACTATCTGTACCTTGCTCAATGGCGCAGTGGTCACGTGACCGGGCTTAACGCAACTCCCCTTCTTGAATTACGTCCAGAAGAAAGAAATAACAGCATTAAATCGACACAGAGAATGGAAAAGAAAAGAATTTAGTCCAAGTAAATTTAAAAAAAAAAAAAAGCCAGATACTTTTTATTCCAAGAGAAGATTATAAAAAATAAATAAATAGACGAGTTACTTTTCCTTACGTTTAATTACGGATTACATTTCTATTCCCTGTTTTATTAGATGGAATCACAGTTCTCCGATTTGGGACTAAATAAAAGGGACTGAGATAAACAAACGTCTGGGGTTTTTTTAAAAAATCTCAGTCGCATTGCGTGTACACTGGAAACGAATGATGTGGCCGAGGTAGGAGGAGAGAAGAAACAACAACAAAACAAACAACACTACTGCCTGATTAGGACAGAGTTCAGAAATGTTGGGATTGTGGGAGTTTAAATATGAATTCCAGGCCCCTACGCTATTTTTTTTTTTTTTTTTTTTTACCAGGCAACTGTACACTGTGAACTAAACGTAACAACTATATAACAAACTCTCGCGGTTTCTTCTTTCTTTCTTTTTGACTCACTGTAGTATACTCAAAGCTTGTCTCACATCTCCGACCGTACCTAATCACCTCTACGTGTTTTGCAGAAAACCACACGAAATTAAACAAAAAACAGGTACATTTTAAAAAAAAAATCCTGGAAAAATCGGAAAGAGATACTTCACAGCCCAGCTTAGCTGATAGATGTCACTGTGGCATTGGAAATCAATAATCTATGTAGTTAGTAGCCCAATGGTCTCGGAAAACTCCGAACTTCGTTTCTATCGGATTTCTCCAAAATCCGAATTTCATCGCCTCGTTGTCGTGTACACTTCTCTTTTCAGACTCCCACGCTGGGGTGGTTAGCCCGCATTAGTTCTACAGATATATAATAATAACAAGATTATTTACGCACGTCAAACCCCCGATTTATTATGAAAGGATTTATCGGGGTCCAAACAAACTGTCACGACCCTAACAATGATTTACTTTTCAGTCTGCAATCAGATACCTCAGTATGTAAATAACGGATAATGTTTGTGTTAACTCGCATAATTCGGCTCGTACGGCGATAAAGACTTGTAAAATTACATCGCTGCGGTAATCGAACCCTTGCGACAAGACTGCTAATTTTGATAAAACACGGAGTGAAAGGGAAAAAAAGTGACGCGACGAAAGTTTTTGGAGGAATCGTATTTAAGTTGAAGGTGTTAGCCATTTCGCCCCATTTACCGGGAATCTGGTAAATGGTTTCTGATACTAGCTGGGGCCCGCCCCCTGGTTTAAAACAGCGGGACAATTTCGGGGGCCCCACAATGGCCAGACCCTTCTCACTAGTAAAGAAGGTCTTTCTTCGCCTGGCACCCGGCTGCGGCAAGAAGTGGCACAAGAGTAGTAGTAAGTCGGGCTACTCAAACCTAACTAGTGCACACCGACGGCCTAGCGCTGAGCCCGGCTGCTGTTGACTGCACGGGAAGATGTCCCAGACAATTGCTAGCCACACAGGCTGGTGGTGGTTACCCATGACTGTACGGAGGATGTGGACCGGCCAGGACAATTAGCATACAATCTGTGGAGAAGGAGAGAGAGAGAGAGAGAGCGACGATGAAAAACGTCAGTCGTAATTTCGGACGTGACGTGGAGATGGTGCCCGACCACCTGGCGGGCAGATTGAACACGACGAAAGTGGGCTAACGACCTCCAGCTACTTCGCCTTCTTCTTTTTCTTTTTTTTTGTATGAACATTTTTATTGATTTTTTTTTTTAAACGTGTAAATTATCTATGAAGAACTATGTATGCTCCCTGGCTTTCCTTCTTTCAAATCAATTAGTTGTTTGTTTTTTTTTTTAATTAGCAAAACAGAGCATTTATATACGTTTTGCCCCGAGGACGAGTGCGCGGCCTCTCTTGTTCGTACCATTGTCATCTGAACCTGTCTGATAGGAAGAGAATCTTTACATCAAGCAGCAGTTGCCCTATCCCTTTATGCGCTGAATCACGATTCTATTATCCGACGAAAACAGCGAGGCGGAAAAGTAATCGGTTAAAAAAAATAAAAAAAAAAAAATGTATACTTCAACCACCGTTGTCATAGTTACTCGGTGGTTTACTAAAGCACAATGGCATAAATAAATGTGATAATTAA
Source organism: Nautilus pompilius (assembly GCA_018389105.1). Taxonomy (NCBI): domain Eukaryota; kingdom Metazoa; phylum Mollusca; class Cephalopoda; order Nautilida; family Nautilidae; genus Nautilus; species Nautilus pompilius. Next base: position 54,350 of record JACATO010001714.1, on the reverse strand, counting down.
TTCGCAGAAACCGGCCCATTCACATATACTTGTCAAGTCAGTACTGTCTGAAGCAACCTTTTCTCTCTCACCAGATGGGTGTAGCCATTGAAAGTTGTCGATGCGTCTCCCGACTATGAAGCTGCAAGTGTTCTACCGGTTCTCGCTTATTCGACCATTACTGATGGGGGAGCTCATGAATAATCTTTTAATCATTGCTTTTTTAAAGAACAGAGGGGTGTTAAATTTAGGAGTGCACTAGAAAGTATATGTTTGTTTCATTTTCCCATAAATCAACTTGAATAAAAATACGCGGTGACAGCGCATTAAACATCTGAACGAGAAATGCAGTACTTCATCTGACGCCATCTTGAAGACGCCTTTATTTTACTGAACAAATAAAAAAAAAAAGTTCAGTTTTTATTTTCTTTTGCTTGTTCGGCAGAAAACAAATATCAAAACCCTTTTCTCAGCTAATTTAGACCTGACTACGGTACACAATTATCAGATCATGGGGTAAAAAGAAAAAAGATTAAAATAATACCAGCTAATGTATATAGCACTAGCTCACATTTACCATATCAAGTCGTTTCTGAGTTTATAAGCGGCTGGTATTAATTAGTGTAGAAATGCTGTAATGATAATACACAAAACCATACGAGCTCGTGTGCAATATACATATTCATTATATCCCTTCCTTTCTAAATAACGATGTGAAGTATATGCATAATTCTCAGCTTTGTTCCTACGAAAGGTTTAACCCTAACCCTGGCACGCGCAACATACTTTTAAAGAAAGATTATATTTTAATATTAAAACCACAATTTCTATACGAGACTCGGTCTAAGCGGACATTTAAAGCGAGGTATTTATCTTATGTAGAGCAGTTTCCTGTTTATCAATCTGTATTCTTAATAAAGTAAAGGGCTTTTCTTGTAGCGAAAAACGAATGAAATTCCTTCGTTTGTATATCTACCAGTTCTAACTGGAACCTCTTCAGAAGTTTTCCCAGTAGCATCAAAGGGCACCTGCGGTAGCCCGGTCGAGCGACTGACAGGGCTTCTCCTCCTGGTCCGTCTGGGGGTCGTCAGCAGCTGTTTGTAAAGGCGGAGAGTCGGGGGGAAAAAAAAGAATTCAGACAGCGATGGCGGTCAAATCAAAGCGACTTTCGATCCTGTGAAGATCGATCGCCGTCAGTCCGATATAGTAAAAATTGGTGCGAGTGGTTTGTCGAATATCACGTGTCGGCTGTGAACATCCCTGTCGAATCTTTTTGCTTCGGTACGCTAATGAATCCACTCAGAAATAGCTGAACTCGCTTAGTATCGTAATAAACAGACCTACCTTTGTAAAGTTGCGCAGAACGTTGAAGGGTGGGTGGCGAGTTGACAGTCGTGCATTTGAACTCATCACGGAAAAGCCCTAGCAATTCCAAGACCCGACGGGCTGTTCTGGGGTCAATTACCTCTTGTGTACATCTCGCTCAAAGTATGCACTTCTCCATGTCAGAAACTATCGCAGAATAAGTCATGGACAGTGTTCTTTCATTTTTTTTTTCTTTTTCTGTGAGGGCTAAAGACGTTCCAGGTGTTTGGTGATCAAGGTAATAATTCCAAAGGTGTTCGATTGGGTTCATGTCTTATAGGCGATATACCTTTAAAGCAGAGCACAGAATTCAGCAGCTCTCACCGACCACATTATTTTAAAGGCTTCCCCGTCCTGGTTTGGACGTCCGGTGGCTTCAGCGATGTCACACTGCATAAAATCAAAACCGGGTGCTCAGGGTCAGTTCTGAAAGTGCGATATGGATCCCGGGTAGACCGTCCAAGTCGAGGTTGGAGCCAGGAATTTTCTGTCTGACTTTAAAGCCTAATCTGGCTCTACTATGGTGGAGAATCTGTCTTCGCGATCACCTCGGCTTTGTCCTTATCGACGATCACGAAATACACGTTTTGGCGTGAGCTTTGGTCTTTACTCGTATCATTTATACAGATGATTATGGAGATAATTTCGTTAGAAAATATAAACTAAGTTTGCTTTGTTTTTTTTCCCCTTTCTTTAAGCTTCTGACCGGTACTGACCAGCTTTTGCGCAAGACCAGACATCTGGAAGAAACAGTCGTCGCGATTTAAAAACCTTTTCTGCCGCACTGGCGTGCGGTGCTTCAGTTTGGCGTAGTCTACCACAGTACAAGGCGTACCAAAACGGTCACGTGGGCTAGCTGGCGAGTTTGGCGTAGTCTACCACAGTACAAGGCGTACCAAACGGTCACGTGGGCTAGCACCCGCCTGGCGTGCGGTGCTTCAGTTTGGCGTAGTCTACCACAGTACAAGGCGTACCAAAACGGTCACGTGGGCTAGCAGCCGCCTGGCGTGCGGTGCTTCAGTTTGGCGTAGTCTACCACAGTACAAGGCGTACCAAAACGGTCACGTGGGCTAGCACCCGCTGATTAGTGTCGCACTGGCTAACGCAAACCGGCATGGTAGCACAAACTGAAATAAGTTACCGCAGTCTAATAATCACCGACGTGATAATACATATGCTGACAGATGCTGATGCAGGATGACGTGTTAACACAAACGATAACGGTTGCTAGCAGACTAATCCCTACAGCGTGGCGCAGTACGGGCTGCTGGCGTGTACCATTAAAGGTGATAACAATCTTGAAAATATGGTGCTTAGTTAAAACTGTTTAGCCAGAAACAGACGAGAAATAAATTGAACAAAAGACCAGATAATTAACTAGCAGACGAATTTAAAGGATAACGACACGGACAATGTAACTGTAGACTGGATTATCTAAAATATAAATAAATAATAATTAGCTCTAATCAGAAGTTCTTCCATAAAAACTGGTCACGAGACAGTAACGAAGATGTCGATGAGTTGTTCTTTGACTAAAAGTGTTGCATAATTTTGTTCTTTGAATGGAGAGTTGAAAACGGTAATAAAGGAGAGATTCCACTTTATTTCCATTGACGTAGAAATCCGGCCACGATGCTAACACCATATAAAACTGTGAGGGGTTGGTACCGGCATATGGCCAATCCTTCTTGCACGTGGAATTTTTATTTATTCTATTGCAAGTGGACTTACTGGCTGGGTACAGTGAAATAACACGAGATGGTCGGCATCTTTATTTAGTGTAGAGCTAGACGAATCTAGACGCTCTCTGGTCAGCGCCGCGGACATTTGGTGTGACGTATCAGTATGGTTCTGCGGTCACTCGTACATGGGACAAATGAATGTAGCCACAGTGAGTCGGTTTTTGTGTCGACATAGGCAAGGAGCTGTATTAGCCTGACCGATCCTGCGGCTACATCGACAGATACGATGACATCCTCCCGGCAGGCGATATCTCCACCTGACGGCGAGGTACGGTGGAGGTGGGGGAAGGGAGAGGTGCGCGCATGCGAGTAACATTAACGAGGACTGCTGGCAGGACGTGTCATCGGGCTAACCCTTTTTACAGCAGCTTCGGTACCCACACCCTGCCGGATAGACCAAGACGCCATGAGACGCCATGAAGCAAAAGAACAATCGATGTCTTTCTTCAGCCAGGTGAGTAACAGACTGTATTCTGGATGAACCCGGCAGCACCGTTATACCACCCAGGAACAGGCGGAAGAGCGAGCAGTACGCCGTACAAGGCTGTCAAAGACAAGTGCGACGCTGCTAAGAGAGAGAGAGAGATCGAGAGCCTGACAATAGATTTCGACATTTTTCTGTTTTTTTGCCACACATACATCGCCGGGTAAGTCAGCAGCAAGAGAAGGAAAAAAAAAGGAAACGCTACACTCTGATTTCGTAGTCACTGAGTAAACCTGTGCCCCTAATTTCGCATTTAACGCGGCGTTTACGTAAAGAAGACCGGGGGGAATTGTTGGATCGCCAAACACAGCTTAGGCTATAATCGACGTCATATGCTGTCTCTTGCAATCGGAGGATTAAAACATACGAAGAGTCGATCATAAACCTCATCACTGCGTTTATTTAGGAACTACTGGCGCTCTAACCACTTACCCCTGTAACTATCCCCGATCTCTTTTATATACGTATGCATTCATGCTTGCACCACTTATAGATGTTCATCTTTACTCTTCCATATTCATGAATGCGGGTAAAATTACATGCATGTCAGTGTATGTAGATCATTTTGCTCCAACCTGCGCTTCTATTCTTCTTACATGTGGTTTGTTTCACTTGAATATTTACAAAGGACCAACAACACTTCATTCATGATAAATAAGTCAGTGTAAGTAGTGTCACAGGCTTTCCATCACAGACTGTCATTTCTGATGTATTTTCCTCTAATTTAGAATTCGGCGAAACGTTGGTGCGGACAGGATACAGGTGGGAAACTATAAATTCTTCTGCATATCAAAGCCGGATATGGCGCAAAATAGAATGACAGAAATAAATCACTTTTCCTGGATAATGGAAATAAAAAATGTTATAATACATCAACCAGTTTTTTTTGTTGCCTTCTTTTGTTGTCGAGTGGATTAAACTTTCTGTCGTCATGAAATTCTGGTAACACCGGTCCGATCGACTAACTCACTTCACCTTATGGCGATGCCAAATAAAGAGTGAGGTTTTAAAAGGAAAAAACAAACAAACCAAAAGCCGATAAGCAAAAGTCCAACATTAATTTTGAGACTGCTCCGATTGTTTGCTGGTTGAGAACGCTATAGCTTGCGGAAGATATGATAGAACACATAGAAAAACGAGTATACTGGCACCTTCCAAAGACTGCTTGGTTCTTTTAATAAGGCATGGGAAGTTTCATCCGAACGATGGAAGCTTTGTGTTTACAATTTCCGACTACCACCAACACAGTGTCTGGCAGGAAAGTCTTTAAAAGCTGTAAAATATCAAAACAACTAGCTCACGAAACACGCCTTTTAGATTTATATCATTACGTAATTAATAATACAAATAACCCATATAGTTTACACTGTAATTGCATACAGAAAACTACTAATGCAAAATCTACACTTGATAAATTAATTCCAGTGATTATTGAAAATGTCTTTCGGATACTAAGTCCTCAGACATTTTAACTTATTTACATTTATGTTCCATACATTTTTCTTGTTTATAAAATAAACTGTGGTGATTTGGAGTCAGAAAATGTACAAATGATGTAGATTCTCCCTCACTGCTCTCAGTGCGGCATCTAGAATGTCTTTTAAGCCCTTTAAGCATTCTGCTGAGATGATACATCGATACATTCCATAAATCTTCATCGCGTTGGTTGGAAAACTTATTTAACGCTCAGTCGACACCTGTGGTCGTAAAGCTTGACTCGTCGCTCCACTGACCTGTTCTCTTTTCTTTGCCAGGATATCAGCCCAGGAACTGAACCGCATTGTTTCAATTATTTAAGACGTTCTTTCTACTGCAATTATTCACACCTTTGATCTTTCGCGTAAAGACTAACCAAAACCATCATCAGCACCTTAAAAAAGTTCTTGATAATTTATAACAACAATCTTTTAGTAAAGTATGTGTGAATACTACATATATTCCCAAATGCAATTCAAAAAAACTTCACCGACATTCAAATACTAATTTTCTTGCCAATAATATGGTTTTAAAATGAGCACTCCAGATAAATGAGTGAGTCTACTGTTTTAAGGTGTGAGGAAAGGTAGCTTAATTAATAGCCTATTAATTTTTATTATAACAAGGATAATTCTGGGTCTTTTAATTTAATTTACTTTATAATCAACAGCAAAAAAAAAAACTGATCAAAATCTTGCCAAAAAAATTCCACTGTTGGGAATTGCACCATTAGTTTGCTTGATAATATTACCACGTACAGTCTGTTCACGATAGTATCACGTGGCGTCTCACGTGACGATGAGTTTGTTTTCAAAGTCCAAATATTCACATTCTGCTGACGGAAAGGAAAAAGAAAACAATCCACAATGCTTCTCCTTTTCTCCCTATTAAAATCAAAAAATATTTGTTAGCATCCAAACGGAAACCTGAACTTTGGTTTAATCGCTTTAAATACAATAAAGCTTCCAGCTTATTGTGGAACTGACTGAGTCATGTCTACAGGATATTTTTTTTTACTTGTCTCGCTTCTTAAGACATATACATAAATGTATATATATATGTATATATATATATATATATACCAGCCAGGTCACGTATTACTCATACGGGAATAAATCATTCGACATATGTTTACTTAAAATAAGGGGACTCCTTTTCGTCGCGCGATGTGTAATTCATTAGGAGCACATAAGAGCTCAGGTAAGATACACACTGATTTATTCACTCTGTCGCCACTTGGCGCAAGTCTGAATCGGCTGACATATCCCGCCGCCCCCCCCAACCCTAACGTCAGTAGGGGAATGAGAGTCTGCGAGAGGCGCCCAAAGACCGCAGGAATAAAATAACACGTACTTAGAAAAAGATTTTAAAAAAAAAAAAAAGAAAAGCAACAGCGAAAGAAGACTGAAAGCTGTCGATAAATGCTGGCAATAATTGATTCCTGTTTAAAAATATCCCAAAATGTGTATATTTACGTCGTGGACCAATATTGGCGTACACGGGTTAAATATTTCCTAAAATGATTGGTTTGAGAAGAAAGAGCTGTACAGATATCGAGGAACTCTCAGCTTCAGCTAGGGCTTGTAAAACAGGCGTTCAGGCTCAGTATAAACATGTACATTCTATTTATTCTCTGCCTTCTCTTCTCCTTTCTGCGACAGAAGTTTATACAACCTGTACGAATCGGTGAACTGCTATTCACCATCAGATTTCGGACACTTGGCGGGTCACTCAGGATTTTTGGTGTCTATTAATCGTACAAGAATAAATCACTTAATTGATTTGTGTTTTCTATTTACGTTTGAAAGTCTCTCATCCTTCAGTCCTGGAATATGCCAGCGTCAGTGATTAACGGTGAACAGATTAACCGGGTTGATGTTGCGAGGAAAAGAAAGTCAAGCCCGGACGGATGTCAAACGTGGAGAACTTTATCTGCGATATTAAATTTTTTTTTTGAAAGAAAAAGAAATCTGTTTCAGACTCGCTAATATTTTCCCTGTACGTTAGAGAGGAGGAGGAGGAAGACGGAGGGAGAGAAGGACAGTGGTAAACAAGACTTCATCGGTTGCGACAAACTGAGATTGACATTTCGCAAAGAACGTGAAATAGCCTGGCTTTAGTTTAGATCTATCTAGGTTGTGCCGGCTGTTGGCCTGTTGGTTCTGTGGACAGCAGGGCACCTTGTTTAGGTCTTGGAACGATCTGTGTCGATGCAATGGACAGAGAGACACGATTCTAGTGAGAACTGAATGACAGTCATCTCCCGTCCATGGATCTGGACAAACAATTTCGATTTTCGAGCTATTTGCGAAAAGAATATTACGAAGAAACGACAACAACAAACAATAAGATGAATATCAGAGATAAAAATGAAATTTAGAATTCTTCTTCGACCACTCATCTCATAAGAGTGGGATGCGTTGCCCAGTCGTTATGCGCTCTCTGGCCAAGTGCCTCCGTCTTCAGCAGTGGTTTATTTTTCTGACCTTTCCTTGTCATAGGAGACTTGCTTCTGTCATGGCTACAGAGCGTCCCCTGCCCTCGGTTCCTCTGTCCGAGTGCCTACACAGGCCACCACCCAGCAGCAACTGGAGCAATAGCAGTAAAGTACCTCGCCAAAGGACCACAAGAATGTGCCAGCAGCGGGGATTGAACCCAGGACCCTTAGGTCCTGAAGCCAACACACTCACCACTGAGCCACGACGCTTGGCTAAATTTAGAATTAAACTGCTTAGAATGTCAGTCTCTGCAGAAAAATGTTAATTATTTTTACTTGAAATCTCGATCTGTAATACAAAAGAGGAGCTTAAAGTACGAGAGTTTAACAGGTGCGTGTGTGTTTGTGCATTTCTCTGCTGTTAGGTCCGTCCCTTTGAACAAAGTGGGCTCGGAAGTGGTGAATACCACTTCGCCTTTCCGAACCGTGTTAAAATGGTTTCATAGAGCAAATGTCAAGAGTTCATGGCTTTGTTGTAATCTCTGCTGGCCTACGGTGTGGATAATCTTCGCTATACCGACTGAGAATGGAAGTTCTGTGATGGCCGTTCCAATTGAGACAATGCAAAGATGCGAAGGCGGCTGAACGGAACTGGCAAAACTCTCCTTGTCTTGCTGGATTGAAAACGACTGGTCGCGAGAAGACGAGATATTTGGTCAGCTCGGAGAAAGAAGGGAATGGATAATAAACGAAGAGAATTATAAGCGCAATAGGGAGAGGAGGAGTAAAATAAGAAAAACAAAACAGCGTCAGTCACTTATTTTATCGCGAATAGAGTGAACACGAATGGGATTTTTCCTCAGAGCCTGAGCCGAACTGCAAGCATTTTAACTCTAGATTGGTTCCAACTTGTTAATTAATGCATATTCATTCGATAAAGGAAATTTATTCAACTCATGAATATATAACGGCGTAATATAATTAGACAGCGTAGCTGGCAAGAAAAGAAACCCTTATACATACATATATATAAAATGCTATAAGTTAGAAAAGAAAAGAAATGAGACAAGAGGTTCAGATACAGTGTAATTTATTCACCAAGTTCGTCACAAAAGCGTGATTTCTTTGGCTGATTACGGGTGGATTTGAGGTTTCGGCCTCGCAGAATTAATCTGAACTCACCCGACGTGTGTTTAACAACATGAGAAAAAACTGTTTCTGTTATATAAATGAAAAGCATTCTCTTTATAACTTAGGGGCCTCGGTGTTTGCTTGTTTTGGTTTTTTTTTTCTAACTTTGACCTGAAATTGGTACGGAAACTGAAACATGATTCTATCCGGAAATAACCTTAGAGGCGTTCAATGCAGCGTCATGGAAGCTGATACTCTGGCCGACGCTAAACAGATAAAATTGAGCTAATTTAAGGAATACATATCAAACGGTTGTAGTCAAGTTGACAAGAATGAATGGAAAACAACCATGACTAAACAATTAACAACACCACTAAGCATCATCAGGCAACATCATCACCACCAAACACTAGCCAGTAACAGCATCTCTACCTCTAAACACCAGAACGTAACAGAATTACTACCCCTAGACAAAACAGAGTAACAACATCACCACTCTAAAGGCCAGAAGGTAACATCACCTATAAACACCAGAAAGTAACAGAATTACTACCTATAAACACAAGAGAGTAACAACATCACCACTCTAAACACCAGAACGTAACAGAATTACTACCCCTAAACACAAGAGAGTAAAATCATCACCACTCTAAACACCAGAACGTAACAGAATTACTACCCCTAAACACAAGAGAGTAAAATCATCACCACTCTAAACACCAGAACGTAACAGAATTACTACCTATAAACACAAGAGAGTAACAACATCACCACTCTAAACACCAGAACGTAACAGAATTACTACCCCTAAACACAAGAAAGTAAAATCATCACCACTCTAAACACCAGAACGTAACAGAATTACTACCCCTAAACACAAGAGAGTAAAATCATCACCACTCTAAACACCAGAACGTAACAGAATTACTACCTCTAAACACAAGGGAGTAACAACATCACCCCTCCAACATCATCACCTAATAACCAGAACGTAACAACATTACCTGCTCTAAACATCAGCAACGCACTCAAAAGGTTGGGCGTATGATTGATAATTTTGTAAGAAAAATAATAATTGCGATGTTTTAAACTATTTGGATTAGTTGAAAATTAAAATTAAAAATAATCGGGCAGTGTTTGTTTTTTCAAATTGTTAAAGATGATGCAAATTATTAATGCAACTTGTATTTTTTACTGACATTATGATATGTACTATGAACAGCAGTAGGAGCCAGATGAGTCCATCAGAAATGAAAAAGAGGAACATTCCCATAGAAGACAGGGCGACCACTGGCACAGGGAAAACTGGGGAAGGAATGTAACTTTGGGGAAATGTTGGCAAGATGACAGTAAGATGAGCCGAAGTTTCCTTACCGTACGCCATCAGACAGGTGGAATAAACGTGAAAGAGAGCTACCGCCGGCCCGGAAAAACTTGAAGATTTCCAGCCTGCTGAGATCATCGTCAAACATACAAATTAGCAAAAACAAAGTAATCCGGATAATCCGCTAAGCAGACTGTTCGACCAACAACAACAGCCCGGAATCCTCGGACGGGCGGGGGTTGTCGTGGGAGCCTACCATTGGACAACGTCAGCCTGCGGCGAGGATCGGATGGGCCCCATCGAACAATGAAAAAAAAAAAAGAAACGAAATAACCTTCTTTCATTTCTTTCTTTCACGTAATAAATCTACGTCTGGTGAACAGTGAAAGTACAGTTCGCAAATATCGATATATTTGTTCATATAGTAAATAAACGATATACGATCAAGTTTGGCCTCAATACTCAACCAGAGATCGTGACATAATCTCGCCAACTACTGCGCATGCGCACACAGGATTATTAATTACTCCAACAATGTCGCAGAAGAAAAAAATTTGTTAATAAAATCAAAATGTACGCATTTGTTACTTTGTTATATTTAAAATAATTTTAAAAAATATAAACAAAATCAAACGCTTGTATATCTATCGTGTATCTAACCCTCATGTTATACAGAGACTCCGGATTACATCGATCACGTTTCGACCATAACTCTTCGGTGCTAGAAGAGCTGAACGTCGTCAGGGTTGTTTATTTCTAATTATGGGTCCATGGCCAAGGGAAAAGTCACAAGATGTATATATATATGGGAACTTTTAAGGTTGGTGGGAGCTGGTGTCGGTCAGACAGGCCTGAAACATTGCAGAACGGTTAGGGTAGAATAATAATACACGCGTCTTTCTTGGTGACTCTTTTCTCTGTGCATCGAACTGAAGATTAACCACGACCCTGAACTGAAGCCTTCTGCATTCATTCTCCGTAATAAAAACAAACAAACAAACAAACAGAAGTAAAGATAAGATACAAAAATACAAAGGACGGAAAAGAATGAAGATTTCTTAGGTTATAATGGTAGATTGAAGGTTTGCAGGCAAGAACCCGTCGCCTCGAGTCGTGACTGAAGCCTTTAACTCACCGGGGGCCTGATCTGTTTGCAGCATTTAATTGCAAACGTATTAGTTATAATTCCTGTCGTAAACTAACGAGCTCTGCCAACGTCATCGGCTAAGCGGACGGAAACAGTGTGACGTTTCCGGTTCTTTATTAGCTTCATCGTCAGCGCGTGCGCGCGTTGGGGGGAGTTTTCACGTGACTTCGACCTGGCTGCTCCGATAGCGGCGTCGCGTTCTCCTGCTTATTCCACCCCCCCCTTCCCGTCTTCGACCTCTCAATCGGGCGGAACGGTGCCGTTGTTATCGCTGGACCCGCAGTTAGTCACCGGAGGGATCGGGGGGGGGGTAGAGGTGGCTGGGACGGCGAGCGACGACCATGTTGGAGGCGGCTCGTTTAGGCAAGTGCCGCAACATCCCTGGGTAAAAGGAAAGGTTTCGAGTTTTCCCACATCAGCCTCGTTTTCGCATGTCCACTCCGTGAAGCTGTCCGCCGACGTCCTGTCTTCAGCCCGGGATTATTAATTTCCTCAAAAACGCCCTTTTTGTCTGCAAGCTGCCGTTGACAGTGATGAAGCTTGTTGCCATGGGGAAGCTATAACGCAAACAGCTCCATCTAGCGAAAGGTTTTTTTTTGTTGTTGTTTTTCTTTAAAATTGTGGTTATTGAACGCATTAGCCTCAAACAGCTTTCTCATGCAATATGGTTTTAAAGCTGTTGCTGTTGTCTCGAAGATTCCAAGAAACTGCTTCCCCACTGGAGACATGACAAACTTGGAAAAGTTGGCAGGAAGCCGTCACTTTAAGTACATCAATGGTTACGCCAGTCGTAAAGTATAATTTTAAAACAGCTGATTTTGGAGCCCCCCCCTTTTTCAGATGTGTTAACGGATGCTGGTTATCGAAGTTGCGATCTAATATCATAGGTAATTTTTCGTCAAAAACGGGATATTTAACAACTAATAACTTGAAAATGAGTTGTTTAATTAGTGATCGGTTTATCTTATTTCTTGGACCAGGCGTCTGGTAACCAATACCATCTCTCTGCCTAGGCTTCTTCAGTTTCCGGATAGTTTAGGGTGCTAGAGAAACCTTTATTTTTAGATTTTAATCCAGTCTTCATTTGTGAGCAATGAAGATCACAAAAAAGACGGATCCCTAACTGAAGTCTCGAGCCAAACATCGCATACAGGTTAATTACCTCTTTTTTTTAAAATTCTTAAGAGCAGGACAGAAATTAGGGTTAGTTGGATATGATTACGTATGTGACATCATGTACTTAGCACAGTATTTTATTACTTCTTCAAACCCGCGGGAATTTAAGGCATCCCACATCAAGAACTCCTCAATCGGTGTCAGTTTCCTAAATCAAGTGGAGGTTAGTTGCACGCTTGGCGCAGAAATTCACTACTAGAAACCTCCATTTCCTAGATCGGGATTCGAAGTTGGGCTCTCGACCGTAGCATCTAGTAATCTACCACTGACTCTGCCGCGCCGCCCATCTAATAACTCACTACTTGGTTATCACCCGAGACACCATTTCGGAATTAATCGTTTATTGCATTTCGTGTTGCTTTACTACGCTAACTAACAGTCACCCTCGACTTTTAATATGTTTGACGGTAATCGTCAAATGTTATCAGTGCACAGAGCATAACGGAGGTTTCTGTCACGTGGTTTTGTAGTGCACTTTAAATTTCGTTACATTACCATCTCAGTTGCACTAGTATCAAATTAAGCCTCCCATTCCACCGCATAGTAATGGCGCTGTAACTCGGACATATCTCTGAAGATTTAGTTCCAGGCACCGGTGGGTTGACCAATCCTTGTATTAGTCACCCTTTGCTAATAATATTTCGGTCTGGAGCACGGAGGATGCTGTACTCAAGGTAGCGAGACCAGAGTTACTCCCCGTGTGTAGTGACGGGGTCTGTGACTCAATCCTCGCCTGCTGGTTCTAAGAGCTATATAATGGTGGATGCCTTCCACACGCGTCTTCAAGAATAAACGGCATTACAGATATTCTCGTGGCGAAATTCGGACGGTTTTATAATTCATCTGCAAGACCGGGGACCGAATAAGAGTGCTTCGGTCAGCCTGGCCAGAGCTCGCATTCTGCCCAAGTTTAGATATGTCCGTGAGAACGACACAAGGCACTGATGAGTTAATAACTGGCTGGAGTTAGGAGAAATCGCCCAGAACAGCAGACTTTCTGTGTTTGAGAAAACGCTGTAGTATATTTCTCAAATCACCTGATGGCTGACGGGAGCTCGCTCCACACCGGGGCTTCGGACACCCATCTCCACTCCCTTCTCCTCGGAGATACACGCGCATACACGAACTTTCACACGCACCCACACGCGAGCACCACAAAAAGAAAGATCAATGTATCTGAAACAACAAAAAAAACGGCATAGATTTAGTTAACTTTGACGTGCCACGCCCCCCACCTTGGCTTCCTTTTTGTTACTTGTTTCGAAACATAAGATTGGCTGGTTGGGATATAAATGGTGCGACAGCCCGGCCGGAAGTCGCCACCAGCAGCATCAGACGCTTCAGAATCCTTGGCGAGGACCCGGTTTGTTCAGTAATCGCATTGGGCCTGATAAAGAACCCTCCCATCATATCTCTTCGCCTCAATCTTCATTCAGATGCGTCCATCCGAAATCCATTTTATTCTAAACGTTCAAACGTTCATTCTAAGGAAAAGCGCGCGGCACCAATCTCCAACAAACCGGAAGTTGGCCGCTCGTGCCTCCTTAGCACGGACGAGTGTATCCTCCAGTCCGCGATAAAAAGGAAGGAAATGTTTAGACGGTTGAACCGAATGTCAGCGCGCAGATAAACTTCGAGAGTAATTAGTACTCCAGAATAAAACAGCAACAAAGGCACGGTGAAGTGGCAAATTATATTTTTGGTTTGTTATATATAGATCAGAGAAGCGCACTTACACATATGCAGCAAAGGCCCGATAGCCCAAGGATACTTTTTGTCATCATTTTTCACTTTAAATATTTGAACCTGCACGAAAATAATTTGCATTGTTCTCTACAAGAAACAACTGTATTAGTTACTGTATGAATATTGCAGTTAGTATAGGAAAGAGTTTACAAAATTTGTAGTCAGACAAAATAACAGAGTAGTAAATAAAAAAATTAATGTGATTCAGAGAAAGAGAGAGAGAGAGATTGTTCAACTGGCTGATGAAACTCGAAGTTTACTGGGATCTGTGACAAAACATTTAAAATTGTTGGAGTCTGCAAAAGTAGTTTTTTTAAAAAAATATAAATCTTTTCAAGACAAGTTATAGAATACAGCATGTCAAAAAGTAAAATCCTTTCGACGCAAAACTGAGCCTATTTACATTGTCTTTGTCAACAACTCGACAAAGCAAATTCCATCAGCCACAACTGCTGAAAATAATATTTACACATGTTTAGTCAACGACCAGCCTTTCGAACAATTGAAGAACTTCCTCTTGAGTTAAGGTTAGAAGGGTTGCATGTGCGGTAGTCCGGTGGTTAGCCTACTGGACTGTTAAAGTTGAAGGTCAAAGTTCGAATTCCGGTCATGACCAGCGGTTCGGTTTGGTGTACCTCCATAGCATAGTTTGTTCTCGGCCGCATGGGTTTCCTCTCACATCTGATAGTGAAATGTTCTGCTGGGGACTTTTGATAGGTTTGTTTATTGTGATGGCAGCATTAAAATTTTTCACCGTCTTGGAAGGACCTTGACTTTTCACCACTTACATACTATTCCGGCTAATGTCGAGATTTCTTGTCGGTGCCACAGCACTGAAAAAAAGGCGTATATTTTTATTATTGTTGTTTTTTTTTTTACAAAGGGACTTATGCTCAAGATCTCCTTGACTTAGGAGAAAATATTAATTCTTAAAGCTAACATCATATTCTTTTCCCTACAGAACTTGCGATGCTTTTCAAAAGATGCCGTGACGACATCTGATCGAAAGATAACGCACTCGATTATTACACGAGTAAGACTTTGAAACAAATTTTAATAAATGGCTTTAACGCACTCGCGTAGCGTCTTTGTGCCGAAAGTACTTGTCTTTATTTTAACCCCTTTCTTTTGGCCCGTCAAGTAGACACATTACCTCCCTGGTTGACACAAAAGATGCAGCACTGGTGGAAAACAAGATACCAAGATGGTTCAGTCGGTGTGCAAGATAACTTTGGACTGAAATCAGAGCGACAGCTGAAGAAATGCTACGTAACGAGTCCAAACGAAGAAGTACAGAAATACGTAAAATTTTTATCAAATTTAAACCGAAGTTATTTTTTTAAAACTTCTGCCAATCTTGATATTGCTTAACTCTGGTTTCATTTTCTTTTTCGTGTTCATAAAGTTATTTCTTGTTTGAAGTAATTTTATCTCGCATAAAGTCAAAATTCTAACAGATCTCCTAGTAACCAATTAGTGCTGAAAGTTTTATTTTTGTAAAATATTTGAATTCAGTGTTTTTGTAACTTAAGTTTGAAATACCTAAAAAGAAATGGCAATTGCTAATATCATGTGCAACTTAGTTTAACCAATGCATCGGACTTATAGTAATCCCTAAAACAGTTTAATTTCTTCAGTCAAAGTTTTTTTTAAAACTTGCAGTAATAAATCGTGTGGAGACATGAAAGTGACCAACAAGTTGTGCCTGCATTTCGACTTTTGAAACCATTATACTTTGCTACGCAGAATTTGAAGCGTACTTAGGGTTATTTGCATTCTGGGTAACCTCACGAAAATTAAACATATTCTTACAGGTGTCGAGATGCAGAAGACGGTGTTTGGACCTAGAAATGTAGATTTTAGGTCGTTTGTAGAAAAAGATGCAGAAATATAATTCCATTGGCAACGATGCTATCTTCAAAGGTATAACCGTAATCGATCCAACAGCATAGAGGCAAAACCTTATTCCTTTTCATCTCGATTTCTTCATATTAATCATGATAACTGGATTTAGAATCAGGCCAATCATTAGCCAGGGACCTGTTATATACAGGCGAAGATAACGCTGCGATTCTTGTCATTCATGGGAGATACATCTACAGTGCCAGTGATGCAAATAGTGATTTTTAGAGAAGCTGGGGATGTGGTTACAGCTGATAGCAGAAATAACGAAGCTAAATCACAGAGAATTTATTTAAGGAATACTTTAAAAAATTTTCTTGAAGTTTTATAGCCCGGACAATATTTTTCGCACCTCCACAGTCGAATCTTCGCTACAAACCAGTGGAAACCGGATATCGTATTAAAAAACAACAACAAGTAGCTTTGACAGGCGATTATGATAGGATCACGTGCTCTCCCAGCAACTATTATCATCAGTCCAGTCTTCTGAAGATCTTCGACACCGCATGCAGTGGCCGAGCTAAGCCTGACTGGATACAGAGAAACCCCAACAGGCTTCAGGTGACAGTTTAGACCGAGAGGTTGGTGTTTAGTTCTGTATAGGAACAATGGAAGCCACTGGTGCTGTAACAGACTTTTCGAATTTTTCAGAATAACTTTTACGGCTTCATGCTCTAGTTTTTGTCAGCTAAAAAACAAAAGAGGCCTTACACCGCTTGTAAAGAAGCACATAGACTGTTATGTGCCAAACCACAACCACACCCTACGTCAAACAATGTGTACCATCGAATACAACGGCCCAGGTTATCTGGAAAGTGCCGTTCTGGTACTCGGGTGGTTGACTGTTCCGCTCATGTGACTCTGGATATGTTCACTACTAAGACGGGAGTCTATAGAAAGCCCCAATTCCATCTCTGGTGGTATATTTGACGCAAAAGCTGAAATAAGTGACGCCATTGATGAAGACTGGCTGAAATGATGTGATTAAATCAATTTCTGCGCGGTTCGATCGTGTCCCCTTTTCCTCATCACATCATACCCCAGTCTTTTTCTCTCCTTTTTAAGGCCAAAGCCACAAGGTTTGAAAATCTTCCCTTATTTATGAGATGTCCTTTTAGACATTAAAATATTTCTACGCCTACATGACGCTTCATCAGATTGTCATTTTCCCCCCGAGGCCAAACGTTTTGCCTTCTGTAAACAACTAAATACGTCTACGCAATCATCTAGCTTTTAATGGCTACACGGCTACATGCTTTCTTTTCAGATACATGCATTGCAGCGCAGAACGTTACGATCCAGAAACCTGTGTGCAAAGACCGCGGACTCATTGCTTACTCTGGCGAGGCGGGTCTCTGTCTGGCTCCTGCAGGAGACAGCGGAAATGTAGATCTTACATTATTCAGTGTCAAGCGTTTAAGGAACAACACCAGTTATTTGCTTTTCTTTCCTTTAGTGAAAAATGTCCTTTAATATTAATAACTCATTGAGCACCAGTTAGCTGAGTACATATAGCTAGTCTTAACAGATCCTACCCTCCCCTGAAGCGTTAATCACGGAGACACGGCGCCTGGTGGCTGCCATCGAGTGAGTAAAAGAATCAGAGGAAGTTAATTTGACACATTTTGATATTGAAACTAAGTCTCTGGGGGGCGTAGTTCTCGGTACACACCTAAGTGATGAACATTCGTGTTCTTTAGCACCAATGTGATTTACGATGTTGACTGACTGAATCCATTCTTGTCTTATCAGAATAAACAGTACAGTTATTTATCCATTTATTTGTAATTTTAGCTGCACTATTCCGTTTTTTTTTTTAAAAAAATATGTTGGGCAAAAAAAAATTGGGGTTGCTCGTCGTCATGCTATAAAATTCAGCTGATGGAGCCCGCCTCGTGCTCAGCCCCCTCTTCTTCTTACCTGTTGGGATAAATTCGTGTGGTTGCTGGAGAGGCTTCAGATGAAGTCGTAAATTCAAATCTAAAAAAACACGACGAGAGTCTATAAATATACGGGTCGAGTTCTCACGGGAGAGTATTTGAAAGTCGGATTTGACAGAAAGATGACCAGACAGATGGTGCGAGCGCATGGACGTGTGTGTGTCCTAAACACGTCGGGGAGAGAGACACGTTTAGCCGCAGCGAGACTTACGGCAGAACGAGAATAGTTTTGATGTAACGAGTAGAGTTTGGAAAAGGGGGAATTAATGGAACAAGCGAAGCCCTCCTACTTCTACAATTCCCAGCCATACGAATAAAAGGGAGAGAACACAGATAACTGTATATGGACGGCCCCACTCTGAAAAGTAGGTTCTTATGGCGGAACATCTCCTCCTCTTTTGCTCGGATTTAGGGAAACCTGGTTTAAAGTTGTTTTTTTTTTTTTTTTTTCGTTTTGGTTCCGTTACTTAATTGCGAGGAAACGTTTTCGCTAATTAACTCCTTACCAACCGGCATCTGTCAAGTTATCGCCTATTTAGTCGAACCGCCAGCCCACCGCCCAGATTTTGCCCCCGACTTCGGCCGCGATGGTCACCGTGGAATTCGTTCACTTCCGCCCTGTTTCCGTGTCTCGGGGTTCGCCATTAATAAGCTGCAGATCCAAAACCTACCACGATGTCTTATGCCATACCCCTTTACTTAATTTACTTTGTCTAGTTTTCGCCCGCCCTCGTGCCGCGCCAAAGGTCCTCGACGACCGTACTGCATCTGCTCCGGGCGTTCGGTTGGTTTCTAAATCAAGCGCTTTCCTTCCTCTCATCGCCGCCCCTGCCATTTAAGCCCATCACCGGTTTCCCGTATTCTGTGTGCGAGCTGGTGCACAGGTAGACCGGTGTTTGGTAGGGCGCAGCACGCGGAGTCACTCGCCAGTAGCGAGCATCCTTCCTGGCCCTGACCACGGTCAGAACACCCGCAAGACGTCACCCGTCGCAAGCCTCCTCAGCGGGCCGTACCCGCCAGCTGATCTCGGCTACGCTCTTCTAACTGGACCCGTCTGGATACCCACAGCTCTATGCCTAACATACTTGTGGGGCGTTTTGTTTTAAACTCCAAGTATCCGAAACTTTCTGAAAACCCCTGACTATTATCCTAACCGCCGATCAGATTTTCCAAACGTCTAATAATGCAATAACTTCGTAAACCTGCGACCCCCTAAGCGCCCCAACATCCAGGAACACGAGCATTTTCTATTGCACCGAATATTTTGCCTTTCTTCCTTAGATAAGGTCAGCTCTGAAAGTAGGAGATTATTTCATCTCAGATCGTCTTCTTCTGCCCCACGAGTCCCTGCTGGCAGGAATTAACTGCACCTGTGGCACAACTCTCCTATCCTAGGATTGACTCTGCAACATTCTACGGTAGGCGTTGGCACCTGGTGCCTAGAATCTAAGAGAATAAATTTGCTGAGAACCCCTACCCCCTCCCAACTTGGCGTCACAATACAGCCCTAGTCGCATAGAAAATGGAAAGCTTATTAGCTTCTTTTGATCCCCCCTAAATGTTTACATAGCCTTTAGGATACCCATTATCCGTCTAAGATTAGACAGTTTTTTCTACCGCGGTCTCTCGCTGGCTTATGACAGCGGTCATGTGAGGTTCACCGAGTGTTAGCGAGCTTTAGAACGCTACTTTCAATATACCTTTCCTTCTTCTTTTCATGAGCTCCGAAGAAACGAAAGGTAACAAACATCTTGTTTATGTGTTAAGTCTGAATCGGTCTTGGCCTCATGCAAATCACATCGTTTTCTTCGGAGATTAAACGACTCATTGTTCTTGTGTCCTGCAATTTATTTAATTCAGATAAAGTGGTTTACACGTGAATTCAGGCAATTACACATGAATTGCACGTACGCGGCCGACGTCGAGGTCAGAAACACGGTCCGTTTATGGTTGTGATTTATTACAAATGTCACAGTATTTCAGGCGACATCATTACGTACAATGTAAATAAAACTGCTGTGTGGTTCTAGAGGCGGACAGCTGGAAGGCGGAGACCGCAGTTGCCGACTCGAGTAGCCCAACAGCGAGCCATGTAGAAGCATATAGTAAATGTTTCTATTAACACAGTGTTATCGTTGGTAAAATAGTGCAATAATAGTATTGGTAGGGGGGGCAAACCCCGCTAGGGAGAAGAAGGAAGTGTGGCATATACACTCGGAGGGACGATTTGTGAACGTAACCCCATATTCCGGTTCCCCCCTCTCTCTCTCTGAACGTTTTATCGGGCCCACGAGGAGTTGATGATGGTAGATGTAAGAGAAGATTTTAAAAGTTGGAACTGATTATTCGGCTCCTGCAGGAGCGGAAAGAACTACGTTCGGGTTGTTTAAAAAGCCGCCCTGTTTCCCGCCCGGCATCAGTTTACAGTAGCGAAACGAACTCTTAACATTTCCGAAAAATTCTTTAATACCTAAAGTGGATATTGGTAAGGAAACGCCAACAGATTCTAAAATAAACTTGCACGATTATTTATTTGATAAGCATTTTATAAATAAGCATATCGATTGAAAAACTGATGTTTATTAAGAATAGAAAAGTGTGTTTTTAGAACAGACGTTAAATATCAGGACCACTTCTAGCTGGAAAACTCGCGTTGGACCTTCGGTGCCTCAAATAGGTCTTCATTTCGATAGCTTTACCTTGATGTTAACACTCCAGCCGAGAATGTGTAAGTGATCTCTGATCCCGACAGTTGGTTTACCGCGAATTCTCACTGAATTTAAGACCCCGTACCTCAGACTCGTACTTATCTACCTCCTCGCCCGACTCTTGCTCTTGTTAAGACAATTTTCGTTGATTTGAATTTTCGACGAATCAGTGAATAAAGCCGTGCTTTAATCATCCAGCACATGATTTTTTTTACATTTCTGCGCTCATTTATATTATTTTGTTCAATTTTCTCTTCCTAGTGTACATTTATGAACTGCAACTCTTCCTTTGAGATCAATTTCACTGTTTAACCAACCTTGAACTCTTGTACTTTCCTGAAGTTAATTCACCAATTGCCTGCTAAGGTTTCCTGATGTCGCCCAAGGGTTGTAACCTTTACATTTCGTTTTTCATGCGTTTCTACCTTTTCCCTTTCACCCTCATAGAATAATAAATTACATGAACACAGTCTTTATAGGAATCTCGTTTCAAAGCGTCATTGCTTGTGTGATAGACCCATGAACCCTGTTTAATCTAGTCTTCCGCTGCTCCGCGTACTTCATGGCCTTAAAATGTCCTACATCTACTTCGTCACGTGTGGCAATGTTGTTAATATATTACATCTAATGCTGCAATCAACAATTCACTCGTAGATAATACAAATCGCGTGAACAGTGTGTAGGCAAGAGTTAAAGCTCTGACTCAGCTAAAGCGGGATCATACCAAATATTAAATAAAAGGACGACGCGAGAGGGACCAGTTCATGAAAGATGGCTCTTCCGAGTTTCAGTCAGTATACCACACGGCGAAATTTCTTACTTGTTTGCACCAATCTGTGTGGATCTCCTAAATTTAACCTCACAGTTACGTCATCAAACTCTGTGGATCTCCTAAGTTTGACCTCATAGTTATGTCATCAAACTGTGTGGATCCCCTAAGTTTGACCTCACAGTTATGTCATCAAACTGTGTTGATCCCCTAAGTTTGACCTCACAGTTATGTCATCAAACTGTGTTGATCCCCTAAGTTTGACCTCACAGTTATGTCATCAAACTGTGTTGATCTCCTAAGTTTGACCACACAGTTATGTCATCAAAGTGTGTTGATCCCCTAAGTTTGACCTCACAGTTATGTCATCAAAGTGTGTTGATCCCCTAAGTTTGACCTCACAGTTATGTCATCAAAGTGTGTTGATCCCCTAAGTTTGACCACACAGTTATGTCATCAAAGTGTGTTGATCCCCTAAGTTTGACCTCACAGTTATGTCATCAAAGTGTGTTGATCCCCTAAGTTTGACCACACAGTTATGTCATCAAACTGTGTTGATCCCCTAAGTTTGACCTCACAGTTATGTCATCAAACTGTGTTGATCCCCTAAGTTTGACCTCACAGTTATGTCATCAAACTGTCTTTGCGAGGTGTTTAACTGAAATTTCAGAACGCCAAACTCTGCAAAATCTGGGCGTTTTTTGAAGTTGCAGGGATATAAACACGTGAAAACCAGTACGCTTGTTAAAACACACTGGATTTTCAGTTTTACGAAGATTTTCTTCAAATTGTCAATCACATTCAGTGCGACTTGACTTCGGAATTATGGATTATTTCTGATGATGTAAAGCAGAAAACTTTGTACTGTTTTGGTAAATATCACGAACTTGAGCAGCGCAATTCGAGATCTCGCTGCCATAATAATCGAAATACCAAAGGTTTTTTTTTTTTTTTTGCTCGTGTATTCTACGTTTACGACGGGCCAACACGACGTTTACCACGGACCAACACGACGTTTACCACGGGCCAACACGACGTTTACCACGGACCAACACGACGTTTACCACGGGCCAACACGACGTTTACCACGGACCAACACGACGTTTACCACGGGCCAACACGACGTTTACCACGGACCAACACGACGTTTACCACGGGCCAACACGACGTTTACCACGGACCAACACGACGTTTACCACGGGCCAACACGACGTTTACCACGGACCAACACGACGTTTACCACGGGCCAACACGACGTTTACCACGGGCCAACACGACGTAAACCTCTTTAGTTTTGATGCTAGTTTAACGCCAGCAGCATTAGACTGTCAGGACAAGACACCAAGCCGAACAGCTCCGACAGGGTAGAAGATAGATCGGGCATTCGCTCCAGTTCTATACGGCAGGTAGTACTCGTGCAGCTGGCTATGGCGGTGCCCAAAGAAAGGAAGGTAGGAAAGGTGCGACAAACCGCACCGATCGCTTTCGGACTCGGGCCCCCTCAAGTCAGGCTACCGATTGGTGTTTCTCGGCTGTAAGAATGCGACCGATTATATCACTGATACACGCAACCCCACTTCCCATAATATCGGCAATAAAAAATAAAAAAACGTAATAAACTCTGTTTGGTTTATAGGAAACGTTCAGTTTCTAAAACTTCGAGTGAACCAGGACTGCCGATGGGCGTCCAGTGCGCATTCCTTCGGAAGGAAACGTTGAGTAGATGCAGCGAGTATGAGACAGAAAGAAAGCTCTTGCCCTATCTTTTGACCGAAATCTATCGAGATGGCAAAACGAGGAGTGCATAGGCTGGTCCAGTTGCTGCTACTTGGTCACGTGTGTGTGTGACGTGCTGAAGACCAAAGTTAAAAACAGGAAAATTGATCTAAGTCTGACGTAAATCCGAGAAAGATGACGGCCTTTGAGTTCAGCTGTTAACCATTAAATAACAACACACACCTATTTAAAAAATACATATGCTTGTCATTATCGGGTACGCTTAGCCATTATTCACGCAAGTTTGGAGATTTTAAGGAAATCGATACTTTGCTAAAGTAACTGTAACTGTTTTATATAATGCGGTGATAGCCAAGTTTATCGATCGCTTTAGATCTGTCCGGGTGTAATTATACCACGGTTAATGAATGCACTGCCAGTCAGACCAATTGTTTTCTTTCCGATTTATTCTGTAAAAGCAAAATTTTTAGTATTGCGAAATATTCTTTTCTTGAAGTTTACCGATCCGACACTGCACAGTCGCATCTCCGCAACAAACAAACAAACAAGAAATCACTGCATTAGGGCCGCCTAAGACAAACAGCAGCAGGGCGGTCGGCGGTAGGTTACCATAGTTCATTAGTTTCAAGCAAACAGGGCGATTTTCGAAATTGTGAGTTAATAATACGGTCGCCAGGGGACAGTGGCCGGGACCGGCTCGGTTTGGATTCTCCGCGTGGTGGGTTTTCTCCGGAGAATTCAAGTTGGTGTTTTTTGTGGGGTAACTCCTGGCCACCCCAGCAGCAGCAGCAGCCTCCAGTTGTACCGAGGTGACCAGCTTGGGCGGTAATATGTTGAAATTTGTGAACACTTCCCCCAATTTACTGCTTTTTTAAAACCCTGTACCAGAGTTACAAACACACACACACACACACACACACACACACACACACACACACACACATATTCTCTCTGCACTGACGTCATCCCTCTGTAATGACGTCATATCTATCTGACTGATAAATCTCTATGCAGTGACGTCATCCCTCTGTAATGACGTCATATCTATCTGACTGATACAATCTCTCTCTGCAGTGACGTCATATATATATATCTCGCCAAACAAGCAACCTTGTTCTGATACTGAGAATATCCATTTCTTGATATCTCTGCTGCAGTGCGTATTAGACTGACGTATTCTATTTTTGTTTTCAAATAAAATACAAGAGATCTAGAGAAAACAAAACAAACCCCCCCTTCTCTCACTTTCTGAACGTTCTTATAATTCTTTTAATTTTGTATTCGTTAATAAAGAAAACGTAGTTGATTTATAATGTACTTGATTGATTTCCGCTTAGGTAAAACCATTTTAAATTGTAATTTTTTCTAAAATTAAAAACTAAAATTCCAAAAACTTTGTTCGAAAGAATCTATTTATAACTTCTAGTAAGGTTATCTTGCTAAGGATGCATTATTTACGTTTTCTTGTAACCAATCTAAAGTCTAAACTACCATTGGAATGATAAGATGCTCTGACTCTCTCTTGGTTTCCCCTAATGTTGTATTTAAAGTCTCTCTCAGTGTTAGGTCACAGCCTCTTTTATATATCGTTCCTCTCCAATCACTTAGCTAAAGTGAATCGCTGATTTCTGAAATAACTCTATTTTGTACTTCAATTTTAATTATTCCTCAAAAGAGCTCATAAGTGTCTACCGGTTATAATTTTATTAATATTCGCAAACAATGAAGTTTTAGTAAAAACCGATAAGGCTTTCGAAGTCGACTGAACTGACATTTTTACTGCTCCATGGCCAGGTTTTTTTTAACTGTTAGAATTTTAAGATTTACCAATAATATTCTCCACAACGGAAACTCTGAATATAAACTTTGTATTTTTTAAAAAAATAAAATTTAACGAAAATCCAAATAACTTGTTTTTTTATTAAATATCTCCAAAACTTTTCTAATCAATTTTCTATTAATAAAATAAGTAAATAAGTGATAAGAACCAACAGTTATACTTTTATCTGAGGTACACTGGTGCATTAGATAATCAAGCAGGGGAGAAGAACACTCCTAAGGGAAAATCAGGGTTCTCTTATGATATATTTCTTACGGTGGAGATGTAATCGTATATAGTAGAGTTATCTGAGAAATGACCAGTTCTAATAGAGATCTTCCGTACCCTTAACTAGTCCCTGCCTGCCAGAAGATAGAAAGTGGGAGACAGTGGGACGGAAATTATCGCCACTATAAACAATTTGTGCGCCAGTTCCGCCATTTGGGAACATCGCCATCATTTCCAAGTCATGAAGGACAACATATAGTACAGTAAAATAAAACTGACGATATTCATCGTTACCCACGGTAAAGAACACGTATAAACCGAGGATGTGCATCTGTAACCACGGTAAAGAACACGTATAAACCGAGGATGTGCATCTTTAACCAAGGTAAAGAACACGTATAAACCGAGGATGTGCATCTGTAACCACGGTAAAGAACACGTATAAACCGAGGATGTGCATCTTTAATCTTTAACCACGGTAAAGAACACGTATAAACCGAGGATGTGCATCTTTAACCACGGTAAAGAACACGTATAAGCCGAGGATGTGCATCTTTAACCACGGTAAAGAACACGTATAAACCGAGGATGTGCATCTTTAACCACGGTAAAGAACACGTATAAGCCGAGGATGTGCATCTTTAACCACGGTAAAGAACACGTATAAACCGAGGATGTGCATCTGTAACCACGGTAAAGAACACGTATAAACCGAGGATGTGCATCTTTAACCACGGTAAAGAACACGTATAAACCGAGGATGTGCATCTTTAACCACGGTAAAGAACACGTATAAACCGAGGATGTGCATCTGTAACCACGGTAAAGAACACGTATAAACCGAGGATGTGCATCTTTAACCACGGTAAAGAACACGTATAAACCGAGGATGTGCATCTTTAATCTTTAACCACGGTAAAGAACACGTATAAACCGAGGATGTGCATCTGTAACCACGGTAAAGAACACGTATAAGCCGAGGATGTGCATCTTTAACCACGGTAAAGAACACGTATAAACCGAGGATGTGCATCTTTAACCACGGTAAAGAACACGTATAAGCCGAGGATGTGCATCTTTAACCACGGTAAAGAACACGTATAAACCGAGGATGTGCATCTTTAACCAAGGTAAAGAACACGTATAAACCGAGGATGTGCATCTGTAACCACGGTAAAGAACACGTATAAACCGAGGATGTGCATCTGTAACCACGGTAAAGAACACGTATAAACCGAGGATGTGCATCTTTAACCAAGGTAAAGAACACGTATAAACCGAGGATGTGCATCTTTAACCACGGTAAAGAACACGTATAAACCGAGGATGTGCATCTTTAACCACGGTAAAGAACACGTATAAGCCGAGGATGTGCATCTTTAACCACGGTAAAGAACACGTATAAACCGAGGATGTGCATCTTTAACCACGGTAAAGAACACGTATAAACCGAGGATGTGCATCTGTAACCACGGTAAAGAACACGTATAAACCGAGGATGTGCATCTTTAACCACGGTAAAGAACACGTATAAACCGAGGATGTGCATCTTTAACCAAGGTAAAGAACACGTATAAACCGAGGATGTGCATCTTTAACCACGGTAAAGAACACGTATAAACCGAGGATGTGCATCTGTAACCACGGTAAAGAACACGTATAAACCGAGGATGTGCATCTTTAACCACGGTAAAGAACACGTATAAACCGAGGATGTGCATCTTTAATCTTTAACCACGGTAAAGAACACGTATAAACCGAGGATGTGCATCTGTAACCACGGTAAAGAACACGTATAAGCCGAGGATGTGCATCTTTAACCACGGTAAAGAACACGTATAAACCGAGGATGTGCATCTTTAACCACGGTAAAGAACACGTATAAGCCGAGGATGTGCATCTTTAACCACGGTAAAGAACACGTATAAACCGAGGATGTGCATCTGTAACCACGGTAAAGAACACGTATAAGCCGAGGATGTGCATCTTTAACCACGGTAAAGAACACGTATAAACCGAGGATGTGCATCTGTAACCACGGTAAAAACACGTATAAACCGAGGATGTGCATCTGTAACCACGGTAAAGAACACGTATAAACCGAGGATGTGCATCTGTAACCACGGTAAAGAACACGTATAAACCGAGGTTAGCCACGGTAAAGAACACGTATAAACCGAGGATGTGCATCTGTAACCACGGTAAAGAACACGTATAAACCGAGGATGTGCATCGTTAGCCACGGTAAAGAACACGTATAAGCCGAGGATGTGCATCTGTAACCGCGGTAAAGAACACATATAAGCCGAGGATGTGCATCTGTAACCGCGGTAAAGAACACGTATAAACCGAGGATGTGCATCGTTAGCCACGGTAAAGAACACGTATAAGCCGAGGATGTGCATCGTTAGCCACGGTAAAGAACACGTATAAGCCGAGGATGTGCATCGTTAGTCACTTACCGTTTTGGAAATATACAATGTAAGAAATAAACGTGGTACTAATCGGTGCGGATGTGGTGGAAGTTAAACTAAAACTCTGATCGAACCCAACAAAAAAAAAAACAACTCAGCCAATTTTTAAAATGTTATTTGTTAATTACGCTCTTCCATCTTATCGTTAGATTGACCCGATAGACTATAACGAAAAGTATGTGCCAACTCGCCAGCTATCACGTGAAGCCAGTCGGAGCCTGAAATAACTTTGAATTCATAAATGTCTGCTTTTGGCTGGCAGTCTGCCTTTTCTATTATTGCCACCACCGACCACCAACAGCCATTTTAAAGAGCACTTCGCTTTTCTGCTACGTATAGGTGCACGATTCTGCTCACTCTTCAGCTTCCATTAAACTAGAATTCTTTGACGTCTACAGTTGCTACCCCTCCTCCTAATTATCTGTGCAGTAGTTATTCTGCCATTGTGCGTTGGATAGTCACTGCCATCGGTATTTAACATATGTAACTGTTACTCCCTACCATTTATTCGCTGTAGTCCTGTTTGATTTAGCATCTCCCTAGTATCGTTTCTTCTCGATCTTCTCCAGCCGGCTGAGGTGAGTTTCCTCCGGTTTCCTCCCACATCTAAAAATAAAGAGAGTTCTAGTAGGGGTTTCCCGGCAGTATATCTTCATTCCGGATTAGGTTACCGTGGGAAAGGACTTGACCTATATCTATCCTTTTCAAACTTCACTTTGGAAATTGCTCTTTCTCCTTCACCATTATCTGCATAATATTTACCCTGATTAGAATTTGATATACATAACTGTTACTACAGTTACTTTAATATAATAGCAACTATCTCATCAGTATTCGATAAGTATTACTATACAAACATTAAGAGCTTTCGTATGTAGTTCGTACTTCTTAAGTTTATAATATATCATTTCACTGGCAACACCATATCTGTATGCCACTCTATGTCTATTAGC
This sequence comes from Nautilus pompilius, assembly GCA_018389105.1. Classification (NCBI taxonomy): domain Eukaryota; kingdom Metazoa; phylum Mollusca; class Cephalopoda; order Nautilida; family Nautilidae; genus Nautilus; species Nautilus pompilius. Next base: position 25,813 of record JACATO010001714.1, on the reverse strand, counting down.
ACCACTCATTTCCAGACTATGTACACTTTCAGATCTCTATTATACACTGGTTTAACCCTAAAGATGTATTCTACAAATATACCGCACCAAAAGTAAAGATGGCACATTGTTTCTGTAGGCGAGGGGCAGGTTACATTACTTACAGATGGAGAGATTATTCTCTTCGCCCTTAAGTGTATAGTGGGCGATCAGATGCAAATAGATCGAAACGCTGAAGCCATGATTTGTCAAAAAATAAAGGTTTTACTTATACATGAGATACCCGGACCTTTGCATTAGATAATGGTACGGTGCAGGCTCTCTCGACTGTTTTCGGTAAACAGAAGACGCCGACATTACGGCTTCGCGGGTTGGGCGAATGGCAGACTGAAAACGAAGGTGCGTTGGTCGTCGCCAAGATGCACGTGCTACCAAAAGAATCATTGAGTAACGTTTGGCCGGTGCAGAGCTGCAGTCTCGAGACTAGCTAAGGATTATTACATAAAAAAACCGCCAGCAATCCTCATGAAGCAAATGGAGACGTGACCATAGTACACTGCCAAACCACCACTGCCCATGCCGAACAATGCTTCCGTAACTTTCACAATCTGTAGCTTAACAAATAAGTCACCGGTGCTAATCTTGGCTGCTGACCTTTCTTTGGCATCACGCACTTCTTTAGATCAAGATTATGAACAGAGCTTGGCTGTTTTCTACTGTATATTTATTAACAAATCTTACACGGAAACATTATTTGTGTATATGTTTCTCTTTTTTTTTTTTTTTTTTTGGCAAGAGTAGATAATTCACCTTTTTTTTTTAAAAAAAAAACAAACGATTTCCCTGCTTTTTTATTATTAAAGCGACACAAAAATAATCCAATGTTAAAGGATAAATATTCGTATTTGTCATTTTGAACGTTCAATTAATTTTATTTTTAACTTTACTAAAACTAATGTTTTACAAGTTGATGCTAATGAAAGGAGTCTTAGGTTAGACAATAACAACAAAGTATCTTAAAATCGACTTAAATGCCAACTATTTTACCCTAAAAAATAAAAACAAAACAGAAACAAGTAATTAATATGCAAATCTTATTGCAAATGCGTAGATGTGACGATTGGAGCGAGTCTCGCCAATTACTTCAGCTGGTTTTGTCTTCGAGAGTTTATAAAAAAAATTCTTTCAAATATCGCATTAACGAGGGCAGAGCGTTTTCTGAGAAAAAAATTACCTGATGCTAAATAAATTAGAAAAGAAAAGCATTTAAGGCCGAGAACGTATCAAGACGTTTTTGCGTAATAACTTCCTCTATTAACTCCTGCAGCCGTGCTTTCGTATTGTCTGCATCATTCAGGGTTTTCTCATTCGCATGCATCAGCTCGATTAGCTCTGAAATTTCGGCAACATAAAGTATCTCGCATTAAATTACTATTCTCCTTTTTTGCCTCAAAAAAGTAATGAATAAATTACTCTCGGGAACAAACAAACTTTTTGCAAGTATTTATCAAATGTATCTGTCGATGACTTTCTGCTTGCACTAGGAAGCTGAACCGGCATCTAGCAATGTGGTTCGGAACTTCCAAGTTGCCATTTGCGCCGTAGCCACGCCGCTGCTATCTGTACGGCTCCAGACGCTTTCATCGAAGAGAAAATGTCTCCCTGTATTCGGTTCTGGATCCACGCCGTGCGTCATGGCTGCGCAAAAGCTGGGCTGTCGCGATTGACGGTGATTGAATCGGAAAAGAATGAGGCCAATTATTCCGCCCGATACGAAAATGAATAAAACAAGGAAGTAATTAGTTAAATGATCAGTCTCAACAACTATGTGAGTTATTAGCCCGACTACGTGTAAAAGCGTCGGATTTAGATTGGGCAAATCGTCAGCAGGCCGTCCATTACTCTCGTGTCACGGATAGGAAACAAAATGTCGTGTTATTTGCGGCTGATAGCTCAATCTCAAAAATCACTGGTAGCTCCAGATGCAAACTCTAGGTGCCAAGTGTTACACTAATAACCAAAAAAATGCCATTTTAAATCCCCTCACATTTGTAATTCCTTTCACACTATTAATATTTAAACTGAAATTATCTGTTAAATGTCCTCGATTAAGTTCCATCATTCTAAAGTTCATACTTTTTTTTCCTATGAATTGGATGTACATTAGCCAACCCACGTGACACGAACGGCTGCGAAATGGTGGCGACTTGCTGTTGTCTGCACGTAAAGCGCAGAGAATCCACGTTATCCGCAAACACCGTAAACATGAAGCTATTTGAATATTGTCGACGAACAGGGAAAGGTACCCGGGATTGTCAGAGTCGCCATGACTAAGCTTACGGAAAAGCTTTGGTCGGCTGCCGTTAATTCGTCAGCGTGACAGGACGAGGTTTAAGGCCCCCTGGCGGCACCGGTAAACAACAAGAACAGTGAAGACAGCAGACGCCGATCGGGACCAAGTTCGGGGGGGCGGGTAGATGTTTCCGCATTGAGACTGCGTCCACTTAGAGAGGCTGGTAGACAGGCTGCTATGGCCGCAGCCCCACGGCCGAGCAGCTACTTAATGCAGTTTCGCCTCCACGTCCTCCCTGACACCCACCTGCCGAGTGCCGCTCCAGGGTCCCGCGCTTGGGACCTGATATACAGAGGTTGGGATTCTGTCTAACCGAGGGTTAGCGCAGCGGTCCTTCGCGTGTTTCCCGTGCACCAGCCAGCCGTCCTGGCGTCCGGAGTGGAATCCATCATTCGAACATCTCACTGCAGTCGTGAGAAATTCCCATAATGGAGCGCGCGCGCGCGCACACACACACGGCTTGCTATTTCCTTTGTCACATCTATAAAAACCAAACAAACATCACGCGCAGCGATCAGCATCCTTTATAGTACACGTATCTGCTGCCGTCGGGTCCGGTCCGGTTTGAATTTAGTGCATTTAGCAAAACCCTGACTTCACACCTGAGTACCTATTAGTGACGTATGCATTCAATTAGTGGCATTTCGAGTGTATGTATCTGTAATTTTAGATGGAACGCATTTAAAAAATAAATTATTCTAAAATTTGTGACGCAAAACCAAATAAACAAGAAGCCCAGACTCTTTTTTTTTTTTTGTGGCACCGTAATTTTTAAAATAAATATCCAAACTATAAAATGTCGGATAAGATTCGAGTTTGTTGTGCCACTCTAAAAGTCGGGGTGGGGGGTTTAGCGGGCGATCCGCAAAGTCGGAATGAAGGGACTGCTTACTAGCTCGCGAGTCTCTCTCTCTCTACCAGCGATCGCTAGCTCATCGCAATATAGCTCCCCCTCTCTCGCTCTCTCCTCTCTCTCCCTCCTCAATCTCTCTCTCTCTCTTCTCCTCTCTCTCTCTCCCCCTCTCTCCAGCTCTCTCTCTCTCTTCTCTCTCTCTCCCCTCTCTTCTGCTCTCTCTCTCTCTCTTCTCTCTCTCCCCCCTCTCTCTCTCTCCCATATCTCTCTTCTCTCTCTTCTCTCTCTCTCTCCCTCTCTCCATCTCTCTCTCTCTCTCCTCTCCCTCTCTCCATCTCTCTCTCTCTCTCTCTTGTTTATTCTTTCTTCAAGCGATATATCCATGAATGCTGTCCCGCCATTTAATTTTCCCGGCAGCATCATGGCAACTTTATGTGTGTAGCCAGGTATCCAGTTGTCTCTTAATCACAGGCATGAAATTACCATTATGTGGAGGCAACTGCTTGGAACGCAAGGTCCCGTTCGTCTCAGCGGCGTAGAAAACCAAGTACAGTTAATTAAAATTCGAGATTATTACGGATATATTTATTAAAACCAAAAGAACGTGTGAGTCATACATACCAGCATCAGTCCAGCCACACACAAAAACCCCGCATCACATTTTCTTCTTTCCGTATACCGCCTCGCTTAGTCACAGCTAACCCGTCACTTCCTACGCGGGCCTCCACAGTTGTACTCCGCAACCAGGCAAAAAATAGCTTAAAAGGGGCAACTGTTTACACAGATCTCTTAGGTAAATGAAAATTAATTAGCACTACGTTTATCTTCGTTGTCTCCAGAGATACAATGCACACAAAAGGTTAGGGATGCTCAATTTTGTCGGTGGAAAACCAAAAGCATACTATAACATTTTTTGCAAATGATCTTTCGCATGAATATTCTATAGGTTATATCGTGTTCCATCTGGCTGACTCTCGTGCGTGTAGATGCCGCTACTACTGCAGGATGCACTTTCCGTGTTAGGTGGAAACTGCAGATACATACGTTAGATGCCGGCGCAGTCGGGTGTAAAAGAAAATCAGAGCGACATTTAAAATTATTCTTGCATTTGTGTTTTTACTACAACAGGAAAACAAAGTTTGTTTAAAGGCGGTCCGCGTAGGTCGAGAGCGCGTTCCGGGAAACTAACCAGGCTTCAGGTTTGAGAAAATCTTACTATACAGAGTAAAAATTTCCGTGTATAAGTCATTAGTAAGACCTCTTTTGGAGTAAGCAGTTCAGGCATGGAGCCCGCATATGTAAAGGATGCCGACAGCTTGGAGAAGGTACAAAAGCGATTTACTAGAATGATTATTGACAAAATAAAGATTAGAGAGACTTCAGTTATCAGGTACAGCCTACGGACCTTCCCGTGATAGCAAATTCGAAAGCTTCAATCATGTTGATGCTAAAGAGTGCATTCGATTAGACAAACTCTTTGATACAAGAGCCACAATGTCGTCTGCAAATGGAAGGCAAGGTGTAAACTCAAAATTATAAAATGATATTTTAATAATCTCAATGTCACAGCTTTGAGTGTTTTGCCAAAACCGGAGAGAAGAGACGGCCAGAAAGAATTACGGCTCTCAGAAGATGATTGGCGACGTTCCTGAATCACAGATAGGCCACGGCTGGTATGGCGGAAGATGACCGCGCAAACATGGCTGAACTGAGCTAATCGTCATCATTCAACCGACTGTGGCGCCATCTCACAACGTTATGGCTCGAAATCCATTTACAAATGACAATACAAGGCTCCAGTGAAGAGTTCCTCGTAAAATGTTGTGTTTAGCGAAATGAAGTTAATTTTCAAAGTAAACTGTTAAGTACTTTTTTAAACAATTCGATAACTACTCGTTCCAGAAAATGGGAGGATACTAACAGATATGAGACGACTGCTACCAGCTAAACAACCCCAACATGCCGCCATCTTTACTTCTGACGCTAATATATTCAGAGAGGAAATCGCATTTAAAATGGCAGTGAATACCTATAAAAACAAATAGTAGTTACATCAGTGGCGACAGTAATTATGGCAGCAAACTGACGCATCAACTTGTTCTTTCCACCCGACGGACTCCGTCAGAAACCTTTTAGCGCTCGTCAGCGGATATTAGATTTGAGTTACTGATATCGCTGCTATTCCTAAAATATTGGTCATGCTCCGTGATCTAAATGTTGCATCTCCCCCCAACATACATTACGACTCACGCGTGCAAAGAACTCTTCAGGGTGCTGACCCCCAGCGTCATACGTAGCCTTAACATCGTCGGCCGAGGGTTTAATGTCAAATATGACTTCCACAGCACTCGAGTGTACTCGGTCTGGACTTCGGTAACAGTCCCGCACTCGATGCACAATCTGTCTGAGTCATGTCCCGTCCGCTATTATTACGTTTTCAATGGCTTATTGAAATTTAGTCAAGTTTTCAATGCTGCGATATCTGAGTAAATGAGGCCGGGAACTAGTGATAGGTAAATGAAGAAGTAAGTATATTTAAATAAATATCAACGCGAACGAAAAGAAGATGGCGAATAAGTAAGTAAAATAGAGAAGCGGGCGCCCATAGCGGAATAAATGCGGACAAACGAAAACCGAGTGACAGTTTGCGCCAAAACTTTGTTTTAGAATGTTTTCACTTAGGTAAACAACATTTCTATGCGTATCAGAGCGCGCTGTCATTGTCATAGAGACATCAGTTAATATATATATATCAAGCTCAGAATTCTTATGTACGTAAACAATTGCGATGGAACTGTGGAGGTCGGTTGCGTGGGCGGTACTTGTGTATTCCGTTCTGACACCGGCAGGGTGCGCCATCGGACCAGTATCTCCATCCTTTCCTGAAAAACTGAGCTGTCCTTTCTCCTTCGCGTGAGTGGACAACGAGGTTTCCAACACGGTAAAGGGCAACTACGAATCTTGTTCGGTTTCTACTGCTGTTTTTTGTTTTTTTTTTTTCTGTCAGTTTGTACCAGCCCCAACAGGCACTTCGTGTTTTCTTGAGCCTAGGTGGCGCTGTAGTCCAACATGTCTGCGGATAGCTTAAGTAAAACTGGTTCCAGAAGCAGCCGGTCAGTATCCGCCGCCCTTATTGGACTGATATTTTCATTCAATGCCAAAGAACTCTCTGACCCATAAAATGTTTGTTCCCCCCCCACCGGCCAAGATTTATTTGAAAATATCAATAACAACAACAACAAAGTCGGACAACTTAACCCTTCTTTAATTCTCCCTTAACCTTCCCAAAATCGAAAAGCCGAGATATTTCTGAACCAAATAAAGAAATGAAAAAGACAAGAGAGACAGAGAGAGATTACTTCAGTACGAGGAGAGATATGACGTCAGTACAGAGAGAGATGACGTCAGTACACAGAGATATGTCACTACGAGGAGAGATATGGCGTCAGCAAGAGAGAGATGACGTCAGTACAGAGAGAGATGACGTCAGTACGAGGAGAGATATGACGTCAGTATACAGAGAGAGATGACGTTAGTACAGAGAGAGATGACGTCAGTACACAGAGAGATATGACGTCAGTACAGAGAGAGATTACGTTAATACAGAGAGAGATGACGTCAGTACACAGAGATGATGTCACTACGAGGAGAGATATGGCGTCAGCAAGAGAGATATGACGTCAGTACACAGAGATATTACGTCAGTACGAGGAGAGATATGACGTCAGTACAGAGAGAGATGACGTCAGTATACAGAGAGAGATGACGTCAGTACACAGAGAGAGATGTGACGTCAGTACAGAGAGATATGACGTTAATACAGAGAGAGATGACGTCAGTACACAGAGATGATGTCACTACGAGGAGAGATATGACGTCAGTACAGAGAGAGAGAGGTGGGGAGGGGGTTAACTTATTCTTAACACCGAGAACTATACATCGCTTGAGAAATACAGCCGTTTTTCTTCCCTTGCCTATACTCGACAAAGCGAAGCGGATCTGATAATGTAAGTTTATTTTAGAGTGAAATGTAAAAACAAAAATGAATGAATATACGCAGAGCCTCGAAACAACCCTAACCTACAGCCGACATTCGGGACTTTATCATCGTCTTTGTGAAATACGGAAGCGAATCGTCGGCTCGGCATAACTTTCCGACACGGATGGGGCCTTGTTTTAGGGACCCCACCTCCCACTTATTCTGTTACCAATAGACTCCACGCACACCATCCCGAGAACTTCTCGCCTCTTTCTTTTCTTCGAATGGCACTTTTAAAACCCTAATTCCAATCAACAGCTTCCCCCCCTCTCTCTCTCTCTCTCTCTCTCTCTCTCTCTTCTCTCTCTCTCTCTCTCTCTCCCGGACCGGAACCGGACCCTGGCTGTCTCTTTAAAATATTTGGCACCACGCGCAGTCCTGGAATTAGACTTTCTGAACAGGGATTTCTCCTGGGCTCGTCTGTCGCAGCAGCACCCAGTCACACTCGCTCGCTCACACGAAATAAATTAGGATTCTAGATTATCACCAACACACTTATTAAAAACAAAAGTGTGCTTGGGTCACGCATCAATCTTCCTCCCACGCAAGCGCCAAGACTTTTATTTTTATTATTTCCCTTTTATGTTTACGTGGTCCAATAGGGATATAACGGCTTCTTGTCGTCGACAAACCGAAATAGCAGTCTGATTTGTATTCTAGGCGAAAGCCGATCATGTCTTCTTAATCGCGGTAAGTCTGAAGGTTTAAAAGTTAAAATTTCGTCCAAAAACTCTAAAATTGGCGAGCGGACCGGCTGACAGATTTGGAAAGTTGGAAAGACCCGAGCCTGTTACTCTGTGGTCGTTCGCTGATGACGCAGATGGGCGACCCAGCTTGATGACCGACTGAGCGTTTTAAAGCTCAGAAAACTCGAAGGATCTAATGGCGTCTGCACACTTATCATTATTTTTTTTTGTAAACTGTTATCAGATATTTTCCACCAAAAGACAACAAAACAAACAAAAACAATAGTGAAAAAAAAAAGGAGAGAGAGAGAGAATAAAGGTCTGGTACCCAAACTGGGTAAATCAAATATTTCAAATATTTAAATTGAAAACAGGAGAAACCATTTAAATTTAAGAACCAAAACAAAAGAGAACACACACACATTCACACACGTACACACACAAACACACGCACATTATCCAGTCTCATCATATATAAGACGGTTTCTGTGCTCTACTTATTTGGAATTTTTGTTTTTCTTTGATAATGAAATTTTTTTTTAGTTCGAAAATTTCCGAACTTTTCATCTCTACTTTCAATTTTTCTCTAAATCTTAACTTTTTTAAAACCTAAGAACATTTTTTATAAAATTCTTTCTTAACTATGTCTACACAGTTCATAGGGCGAACCAAATCAAATAATAAAACGAAGAATTTCGTAATGTTTGAAGGTTTGCTTAATATTTCTAGCAATAAATAAAACAACAAATCCTTTTCACGTCATTTGTTTACCGGAGCTCTGAGTGCGCATGCGTAGATTGTTTTAATAGTCTCAGAGCAGTTTATAGGAAACATGGGGCAAATGACGAAGTGACCGTTTACTGCTAACAGAGATGCGCTTTCTCCCAGAAGCCTCTCCAAATGCACGCCCAGCTGTGTCAGAGGAGATGAAAACCATTTAGGTTTCATATACGTCTCCCTCCCTTATCACTGTAGGTAATGCAGGTATGTATAACCCTGCCGTCCCATCACCCCACTGTTCGGATCTGTAGTTACCTTCCTTGAGGACTCCGTCTTCCTGTCACTTGCAAATCGTTTCCAGGTTGGGGGGACATTCAGAAATGTTTGGTTACTTTTTAAGCTGAAACCAAAGGGCTTCAAACTTTCAAAGGAACCCTGTCAACAAATGGCCTCAATCCACTTCCTAACTAAATGATAATTGTCACTGTAATCGAGGTGACGTAATTCCTCAAGAATATGTAAAAAAAAAAAAAAAAAAATAAAATTCCCGTCGAAATTTGTCTTCGTGATCTTTATTCACTTCGAATGCTATAAGCGATGCCTTCTTTACAGTACCTGCCTCTAGTTTGGTTCCTTAATGGCATCCATGTTACTTTTACAAGTTGTCTTTCCTTTTTATCGCTTCCCATTTTCCCCCGAGCCACTGACAACTTTATACTATTTAGTCAAAAGATACTTCTGCTTCTTTTATTTGAATAAAGCAACTCGGTTTTTTAACAGACAGACTCAGTTACTTATATACCTTTTTAAAAAAGGAGAAATGTATAATAACTTAAGTATAGGTTTCAGAACAATTTGAGTAATTGCAAACATTTGATATTTTAAGGCATGGCTAGGTCACAGCGGAGCTCTTCTGTCAAGAAGACCGCGATGCGCTCGCCATACAGCTATTGTTCCCAGCGTTACTTGTTTGCACTCCCACTTCAAAAGAGCTCAATAACACAGGTAATAATGAATGGTTCGGCTATTCAATCGAATGTTTCTTACCCCGCTGATTTGTGTTTAGGGGTTTCATCCTTGGAACCGAATCATCAAGGGAAACGTGTGTTGAAGTCCCGTGTTTATTTAAAGGGATAATTAATTATTCTATTATTTATTGTTTTTAGCTTCATCTGTCTCTTGTTATTTTTATGCCATCTGTTTCCAAGGAAACGCTTCAGAAACCTCCCTTCAGCTTCCCCTCCGTGCGGCTGGGTGAGTGGGAAGTTGGGAAGAGGAAACTTCGGAGAGCAAACAGGAAGGGGGCTAGGAGTCCGCTGTGAAGAGTAGGGGGAAAAAAAGAGAAAAAGACTGATGAGATTGAAAAGGAGAGGGTAAGCCAGAGAGGAGAAACACGCGAAAGGACACACGCAGCCGGGAGAGCGAGCCAACATTAGCGCGAGCGAACTCAGTGGCGAGAGCGAGAGAGCGAGCAGCTCTAAGGCGCAAAAGCGATAGGAGAGCCGATCGCGCGCGCGATCGATTCGCGCGCGCGCTCGCGCTCGCTCGCGCTCTCGCGCACCCAATTCGCTATCGCTCTTCTATCCTCGCGCTCTCCTCAACCGCTCCTCTCCCCATCTCTCGCTCTCTCTCTCCTCTCTCGCTCTCTCTCTCTCTTCTCTCTCACCATCTCTCTCTCTCTCCATCGCTCTCTCACCATCTCTCTCTCTCTCTCTCTCTCTCTCTCTCTCTCTCTCTCACCATCTCTCTCTCTGAAAAAAAAATCTATTGGAGAAGAAAAAAGACGGACCACCCCCCCCCCAACCCCCCCCCCCCAGTTCGAGATGTGCCGAGTTTCGGGGCGGTCGGTCGGATCTGACCAACAATTAACCAAAAAACAAAAAACAAATTTAACTAGCATTACAGATTTGGCGGACGTGCACAAAATAACAGGTCGGCTGGGGAGGAAATACCGATGTGATGACACGCAGAAGGGGACCGGCGACATATGTCACTAACAGCGCATGTACACGTGTTTGAAAATGCCGGTTTCCACCGGAAACATCCGCCGGGTTGGTACTTACTAGCAAAAACGGTGTTTTTCAATAAAGCGTGTCATCCATCCCTGAGACATTCCAAGGTTCTGACCGACTCGGATTCTGCTCGCCATCTCCAAGTTATTGCTAACATCCCCGTATTGCGAGCAGGAAACCGTTTTAAAAAAATAAAGAGGGGCAGAAATTAAGTTTTTAATTTAACTATAGGGGAGAACGGGAGAAAACAAAAAAGACAACTAAAACGTAGTATAGCAATTTAAACTTAAAAACAAAAAAAAGAGTCAAACAACACGTGTTAGGCGTCACTGAAAGGAATTAAGTTACGAGCGCAGTCGGTGAGAAATCAAACACTACGTAAAATTTCCAGTTTAATTAATCCCATAAATCGTCAAAATGCAGGCAGGCGTTTGTTTATTTATTATTAACATTTAACTCGATAATAAAGAATACATAAGATGACCCGCAGCCCCGTTTGAGTAGTGAGAGTGTGAATTGATTAAAGACCATATGCAGAAGCATGCCGGTCTGGCGGTGGACCCGTGTACGTCACGAGAACTCTCCGCATCCTGGTCAACCTCGGTGAACCGTGGAGAGAGATGAGAGAGAGAGAGAGACCCGAGTTCCCATTTGTGCAGCTTTTTTGTTCGTAGAACCTGATGTGCGCTTCCAGGGAGGAGGACAGACAGACAGACAGACCACCTCGGCCGTCACGAATAGCGTCCAGGAAAGGGACGACAACTCGAGCGTGGTGCCGTGGTTATCCGCTGGAGAGCGTTGCCCGTCGTGTCTGAAAGTCCGCTTAATTATATTCGGAAAGTTTTTATCCAATCTTCGCGCTTATTTAGAGCAAAGAGATAACGGGAACAAAAATGAAGTTCTACGTGCATAATAATCTGGGAGACCTTAAATAAGAAGCTGGGGGAAAAAAAAAAAAGATTCTTTTAAAAAAAAATTTTTTTTTGGCTAAACTTTATCTCTGAAGGCGAGAGGGCTAAACTCACGAGCTTATATTCTTCCGACCGGGAAATTTGTGAAGTTAAACCAACCAACTTTTCCTGTGTCCTGTCATCAATTTTATTTATTTCTTCAAGTTTACGATGCCATCGCGACTCTCTGCCGCTAGGGTGAGGCCATTATCTTCCCGCACAAGGACATTGTAGAAGACAAACACGAGTTAAAAACTAGTCAGCCTTCACTATATTACCTCCCCTTATCTTTTAATGGCCTGCCGTCTCCTTATAAACTATGTTATCGTCTACCGGCGGTGTTAGATTTCTCAGGCTGGGCCTAATTTGCCTCGCTAATTTCGACCGTACCTTGTGTTCTTGTTTAACATTTGTAAACATGTCTATCTGAAGTATTGTTATTTGTATACATTATACTCGTAACCCGTCAAGTGAACAGCTTTTCCCTTACCTTTGGAAATCCAATTTGTGAGAGTTGCCACTTTTCTTGGAAGATCGAGTATCGTTTCAGATGATTTAACACGACGGTTCTTTCGTACAAGAGTTAAAATATCTCTTCTCTTTCTTTTTATAAAAAAAAAAATTTTGACAAGATATCGCCGAGATATATTATCGCGTTTTGCGATATTGAAAAATATTCCGCTTTAAATGTACACGACTCATCCATACGTTTAATTAGGAATTACAGTTGCTGTAACAACTGGCCTCGAGGCCTTCCCCACTTGTGAACTCTTATCCAGGTTTGTATTAAATATAGCAATAAAAATTGGTCTTGCAGCTTACGCTACTAGTGTTGGTTCGGTTACCTTTTAAATCTGTCTAAATTCCAGTATTAATCTCTGACACACGAAACAGCGTTTATTTAGTCTTCGTGACTAGATCAGTTCAATATTTAAAAATTCCAATAAATCCCATCCGCGATCTGTAGAGTTATCAGAGAAATGGAATTTCTGCTGCTTTTGCCCATTAATTCAGCTGTAATGCAAAGTCTAGCGTTTATGGATAACTCCCACGATCGTTTACCCTTCTCTGCAGCCATGGCAGAAAATTTTGAATCACCTGGTTTTTTTGCACATGGTTAATGGAAATACAAGAATGGGAAAAAAATATATTACAATTTGTAATCTAGCAGGCAAACATATGAATACCGAAAAGAAAGAAAATAAAAAAGCCCTTATAATACATAATGACCAAAGTCACAAGCTATGGGCCTGATAAAATCCATCTGCAAGAGTGATGCGAAAACTTTTCGTCAGATCTGTAGTTGTTTATCCCTCTTTTTGTCTTGGTATCCAGAAAAAAACTATCTAGTGTTGTAGAAAACGCTACTAGAATCGAATTATTAAATTAATACGTAAAGAGTAATTTATTTAATGTGCAAGACAACAAGAAGAAGGAAATAGAACGAGAGAAAAGCGAGATCAAGGAATATTAACAGTTCGGTATTTTTGGAAAGAAAAAGAAACTGAAACGATTATTAAATTATCAGAACGAATTTTCTATCTTTGAAAATGGTTTTACTACAAAAGTTGAAGACAGTTTTCTTCATCATTAATTTAAAGGTCTTGGGAACTATCAGGGGCTCTATTTTTGGGCTCTTCAGGTAAAAACACACACACACGATTGTGTGAGGTCGACTGGGACTTGAACCGCCGATCTGATCTAGGCGGAGCGGTTGGAGTATGGAGTGAGTAAGAGGACCGCGGTGGTATGGTAATGGCGTTCGGAAAGACAGAAGAAGCCAGTTACTGGGTTACAGCAGCTAGTGGCTTAATACGAACTGATACAATAACGAAACGGCGAGGACTTTTGCAGCTATTAGCGGGTGACCAACGACCACATAGAAGTGGGCAGGCAGGCAGGCAGGCTCACGGGTCCTTCGTATTACATTACAGCTAAAGTAGGCGATAAAGAAAGTGTTTTCTTATTATAGAATTGTAAATCCAGTGACGTCAAAAAGCTGACTGCGACAAAAACAAAATTAGAAATGTAATCATTTCCGCAGGCAACAAAGATGACGTTCATTATCAGCATAATCTATTCGGAGTGGTTGTTCAAGAACAGAGCTTCTAAAATCCCGGCTGAACCAGGAAGTAAACAATAATAGCAACCTACTGTAGCTTTTGCGACTCATCTAAAAGCCGTTGGCAGACCAGTGGCAAAAGCTGAGAGTAATGATTATGGCTTCTTTTTAAAAAGTATGCCAACAGACGAGGAGAGAGAGAGAGGAGAGAGAGAGGAGAGAGAGAGAGAGAGATAGGTCCGGATTTAGTGACGTATGTCTCTAAGGAGATACATAATTTCTGCAAACAGATGTGGCTGTAACGCGAAAACCAGAAGAAAATATGATATTCTGAAAAAGACACAAAAATCGACTTTTATTCCAATCCAGTAATCAAGAAAACAATGCAGACTGTCGTAGTGTAAGTTAGCTGTATACAAGTAGGCAAGAAGCTTTGAGTAAGAGAGTTGAAGACGATTAAACTGTCGGCCAGCTAAAAATATATTCCATATTTCATTTGTAATTAATTAATTAGCACGCATGATTACTTGAATATTAAAATGTCGTTGTTAGAAACTGCATATATTAAAAACATGATAAACTATATTGGAACTATGACTATGTTAGACTCCTTCATCAAAATATTCTTCTTTTTTGCTCGTTTACTGTTGTAAAAAAAGAGACAGAATTCGATGCCTCACTGAACTCACTTTAATTAGTTCAAAACTACAGAACATCAGCTGACTCTTCTGTCTCATTACACTCCAGCAGTCTTGAGATCTGAAAATTACCATTTCGCATTATTTGGAGTTCTGCCATCTGCCTATTTTCTGCAGTAGGTAATTTTTATTAATCTTTGCAGCGTCTAGGAGAAGTATCTCATCGCATTATAAAGCAGGATGATGCGGTATTTCTTAAACATTGTGCGGTAAAATTGTGGTAATCTTCATAGCACTGGCAAACTGCTGAACCACGAACTTGGTGACGATCAGTGTACCAAACGTTCATGGGCATTGATCGCCTTAGAGTTCAATAATTCTTCTTTGTAATTACTAGGCTGTCAAAAATATGTAAAGCTGATATTTTGAAGAAAATAAACACTCTAAGAACTTGTAACAAGAGTCCTTCCTCTCTTGGACTTATTGAGACGGGTTTTTTCGCGTATATATTTCAAACAAATGTAACGCTAATATACGTGCTCTAGTAAATTGACAGTCTATGATATATAGACTTTCAATGATATGAGCACATGACGTGTACAATTAGCTAGACTCTAAAAATCTTGTATGGATTTAGAAAGAACAAACGAAACCTTGTGTTCTGAAAGCGTATTAACTAAAACTATAAATTAATTCTCTCTCTCTCCTCTCTCTCTCTCTCTCTCTCTCTCTCTCTGCGAAAACTATGGTGATTCACACGATAGGACATTTCACTCACTCGCTTGCCAAGCAAAGTGATATTTTAATTAGACGATTAACTTTTTAAGATCGATAAACAAAGTTTCACGAGGGCTGAATCTGTTTACTGTTTTGTAATAGTTGGTGAAATAAAGAAAATATTTGCTGTTTTGAGTAAATATTTATCACCATCAGTCATTAGTCGAACTTATCTCTCGCAGTCAGTATTAATGTTTAAAGTCCAAAGTTCAAACGAAGACGTTTCGCTTACACACCTACAGTGACAAACAGTGAGACCCAAAGTCTCGTACCAATAGAGGCTCACCGGAAATGATAGCCGGTCACCCTAAAAAGGAAAGCGTATTCTGTGGATATAGTGAAAGCCGGTATACTGCCTGGTAGGAAACCCACGATCTGGTAAGAGGAGTGACAGAAACCAGACCACTGGCTGTACATCAAACTCTGCCCCGACCCATCATGCAACAAATAGCAACCAAGGCGATTTGGGTTATACATTAACCCGCTGTCGCCCGTTCATCTGCGGCTAATCACCGCTCCCAGTTATCTTCCGTTTTGTATGGGAAACTAACACCAGGGGATTTCCTATGGTTGATGTTTTATATTGATGTTGACTCGCTGGACCTAAGAAGAGGAATATTAATTTTACTACAGTAGAAACAAAACAGACAAATCGGTGTTCGGTAAGGCACATGCGACAGTGCTCGGAACCCGACTAAGAGGGGAATTATCAAGGTTCTCAGCCATTACCCAGTCCCTCACATTAGTGTCGCCTTTATGACATTTGTCGTGCACAATTATCGTCGTGCTGATCGCATTTTGTCAATAATGATGGTTCCGTCCATGCTTCGTAGGGGTCCTGTCAGGGCGTGATGTGCCAAAGAGAGAAGACAATACTCTGTTGTCTGTCTCTGCCAGGCAGTTTCTATTCTGGAGGTATGACAGTTTCCCAATCTCTCTGCAAAATGTCTCCCAATTTGCAGAATACCTTAGATGTTTTTTTTTTTCTCAAGAATGCAAAGGTAAACTGCTGATTGGTGGCTTCCCTCGAGGACGGCCCAGACTATTACGGATGCTAGAGGCTATCTACCGGAATGTAGACTTGATAGGAGAACGGTGAACAGATCATCATCAGTACTGCATAAACACGTTTACCATCTAGTTTATCCTTTTCTTTCTGCTCTGCGCGCTGAATTTTGAAAGTACGCATTTCATTTGCCTCAATCTCCCACGGGTCTCCAAGTTTATGGAGGAAACGATGTTACGCTGTTCTCTGCCTCAATGGCCGATAGTCGCGAGTTTTCGAGCACAGTCAAAGGTCTCTAGCGAACTCTCTTCCATGATGCGACCGCCCAGTTACACGACTTCAAGTAGTCAGTGAAATAACCCATCCATCTGCGGGCTGTCGTACTCATAAAACTATGTCGGTCCTGCTCCAACTAAACCTTTATGCCGACCGCTTCAAAGAATTATGGGTAAAATATGGTGTACTACTGTTTTTTTTGGGGGGGGAATTGAATGTAGATGATGGAGCACCCGAGTGGTTACGTTAACAGAGAGAACTGCAGAATACGAGCGCGAGACGATCCGCTCGTCAAGTACAGGGAAAGCTGCTGCTGCAACACGATGCGGAGGTAGCAGCGAGATGCACTCTTACGCTCGACCGGAAACGCTGGTCCTCGTCTCTCTGAAGCAGAGAGCGGTGGTAGCTCGCCCGTTGGCACGAATGGCCCTGGTATGTCGCAGCGCGTCTTGATCCCGGGGCTGCGACAGAAGGGGGCGCTCCGCTATGGAAGAAATCAAAAACACCAGAAATGGCGCCCTATTACCAGACACCTCACGGCGACCATTTTAGACGGTATCATTGTTCGTAACAAAGAATGTGATGCGTTTCGGTGGCGGCCATTCTTATGGACACAATTCCTGTGTTCTACATAGCCAGTGATGATGGTATATATCTGCGGAGTTTTGAAATAAAACCTCTAAGCAGACAGTGCCGTCCGTGACCTATTAGTCGTCCATCAGGTTCGGTCGATAGTTAAAAAACCACACAAAGAGTCAGACATAACTGCAGCGAGTAACAGCTGGAAAATAGCTTTTGGTCCTTCGTTTTATTGCCTTTAAATTTATTTGTCATCTTTTTAAAAGAAAGAGGATACAAGCTACGGAATTTCAGCTAAATTATTTTTCTTTAATCTGCCTAAACCAAGAAAGAAGACTATGTATATATATATATATATGGTAAAAGCCATTTAAATTGCCAATAAATATGCAGAACAGATATTCTGAAGGACAACGTAGCCGTTGAAAATGTGTTTGTATAGAATATAGTTTTGTCGAACCCGTATATAATAAACGCTTGTATATAAGTCTGATTAACGACACCGGTGTAGAATGCGCACAAATCACCCAAGCACGTGTGGGAGCAATCCATCACATTCGCGGATAAAATAATTATACCTTCCCTTTTTTTTAAATATAAAACGCACTAATGTCAGACATGGCCATCCACGGAAAGCACCCAAGTATAGCAAGCACAGCCATTTAGCAATTTCGAGAGAGATACTAGCACTAGCATCACCAGATCGAAAACTCGGAGAAACGGTCGTTATCGGAGAGGCGAATTTATGGAGAGGAAAGGTAAATGGCTGAACGTGAAACGTCAAAGGGGAGGAGGGGAAAACGTGTTTGCTGTTGTGTTGTTGTGTTGTTTTTTTTTTAAAGGATGTGAAATTTTCACACGGGAATCTCTCTCTCTCTCATCCTTTACTTTTTTATTTATTTTTCTAACGCTAAGTATTATACTTTAAATTTCCTTCATTCAGGAAATCTTGTATAACTTTTCTTTTTAATTCTTTCTACATCTGGAGTAAAAAAATTTAAAAAAAAAAAACAACCCTATCGAGTGAATGAGAGCTCCAAAAGCACTGAATGAAGTATAGGTTACAGAAGACTTCTTCTCCCACACGAACACAGATTCCCTTCTCTTATAATCTGTAAAACTCCGGTGGCACCGAAATCCAACCTCCAGTTTTATATTGCTAACCATAAACACGATTTCCCTCTCTCCCCCCCCCAACCAAACCTCCTTTTAATTTATAATTTTTATCCGATTGCCCACGATACTCGATAGGACTGTTAGAAAATCCGTATGGCACTTTCTGTTCAACTTCTTTTCTGATATATAATCCTATCGTAGGTACAGCCCGCTCTGGCGTCATTTGTCGCTGGGTCGTGGGAATCTGCACTTTCTTTCGTGTCCACACATCTGTACCGCCCCTCTCGCTTCTCCCGTGGCTACAGTTGAAGAATTCCGGTTCAAGATGCCATCAGCCTCTTTCCCACCCCGTGGGCCAAACAAATCTTCGCTATCCCCTTGATAAAGTCTTTAGCAGTGATGATTCGTCGTCTAATGAATTCTGAGCACCAGTAATTGGCGAACGTAGCGTGTTAACTGATTTTGAGCAATAGATGGTGTAGAGTTTTCTCTAATAAATTGTGTCCAAGTGAAGACATGTGTGGTGTGTGTGTGTGTGTGTGTGTGTGTGCGCGCGCGCGCGCGTGTGTGTGTGTTGCTATTCTTCTTTGCGGAGCAGATGCGACCCTCGGTCGGCTGAATCAAAGCGTGGGAAAATCGGTGTGGAGTCCCCCCTCCCCTGAAAGAGGGCAAAAATAGTCTCGCGCGCTTTCCCGCGATTGGCCAACGATCCTCCGCTACTACCGTTTATCGCAGAGATAGGAGAATTTTTATGAGCCGCTCGAAATTCTATCTGTGCTATGGCCGTTCAGTGAGCAGAGACTTTCCCACGGTGTGCATTGTCAGACATCATCGAGTCCGCGTAATGAGCGACTGAGCGCCTCTTCGTTCCCACGGCAACTGGCTTGGACATTTGACTTTGTTTGCATCATCCTGAGACGCCAGGCGGGTGTCCCGTTAGTTTCATCCTTCTACCCCCTTCCTCACTCTAGGGCTTAGACTGTCGTGGCATAAATTACCGATCGAGATGTCTGCTAGATTCGCGATAAAGAGACTTCACCTAACCGTCATCCAACCGCCCAACCTAATTAATTTATTCATTATTATTATATTATTTAAATCACATTAATTAGTTAACATTAATATATAAACTTAGTATTGTCTCCATCAAACGTTAAGGATCACAAAATGCACTTTTTCTTGGCTTAGTCCTTGGAATACTAACGATTCTCTTCGCTCTGCTTTCAGCAGAACTTGAGGCAGGATGTGTGTGTGTGTGTGTTTTTAAAAAAACTTCAGTACTTTGTAAGTTTGAAACAAAAACCAAGAAATAGGTTAAAATAGTGCAGAAAGAACCTTCTTCTTTAATTGCTTTTATTATGGAGCAGACTCACTTTAAAATTAGAACAGTAATATCTAAACAGACTCGGTGGCTCGTCTTAAACTATAATCAGTTGGAAGCACTTTATAAGATTTTCGAACAAAACAGAAATCCCGGTTATAATTGTACACTTCGCCAATGGTCCATCAAGCTCTTTCGTGTACTTTTAACTATTTAGAAAATATATAAATCAAAATTTAAAAAAAAAACAACAAATTCCTTAATTAAATGCCAACCCAGCCACAGGGAACGTGTTTGTCGGTGTTGTGGAACTGAATCTTAGAAAAATAATGCAATTTGACAGACAAAAATTCCATAAAATAAACCTTTAGACAGATTTGTTTTACGAATGCGAATGTATCTTCTCGCTAAACGCTAAATCGTAGCGTCTTGGCAGTTTAAAAAGGGTGAAGTTTTTTTCGCGAAAGAAATATTTCCGGTACCCGTGAATACCCGTTTTCAGAAGTTAAAACGAACTCTCGGCTACGAGACCGCATGACGTCACAGCGGAAATCTAGCGTTCAGGACACGTGACCTTCGGCCGCGATTCTCAACCACAGCCGCAGGCCCGTCGTCAACGAGTTTGTCGGTGAAGCAGCCAAGCTTGCGATTCCGTTAGTCTACGTCCTACCCTCCCTTCACAATAGGAAAACAAACCTTTGTTTTGAATTCTTAAACAATTGGTGAACGGCGACGCGTCTTCGCGGGATTAATTTTCCGTTAGTTCTCAAACCGGCTTTGCCGAATGCGGTCCGAGACAGTTCCGTTGGCTACCGTTCCACCCGAGCGGCAATAAAACGCTACGTGCCATTGCGCCATTTAGCAGCTCTACATCTGACGTCATGTCTCCGAAGAACACCGAGAGCGCACGGAAGATACGCCTAACGGTAAAATTTCCAAACGTTAAAGAAGTTCAAATTTAGATAATTATCACTGTACGCTTATTTATCCATCCTAGATGCTTCACCGCATTACATCTATTAAGCAAGGAATTAGAAAGTAGTTTGTTTTAAAAAGTAGACGGCGTGCAAAAAAAAATATATACTTTCACGAAGTCCTGTGATGTTTTTGTTGGTTTTTTGAGGGGGGGGGAATGGATGAAACAAAATAACAGATGAAGCAGTCGGTGATAATAAGGAAACAAATACCATGCTGATGATGTATGTAACGGACCACACAGTTGTGACATTTTAACTAGGAACGTAGCGATTAGACAACGAAGCATTATTCAAGTCGTTGGAGAGCCGAATCGATTTCTTCCGATCTAGCTCACATATCCGTGTCTCACTCATCGTCTTCTCTAAGACGAGTATGTACGCATCGATATTAGATTTCCTGTTTACAAGGAAAAGCGGCTCCTTCTCGTTATTAATTTTTTAAAAAAAAATATGATGCGCACAAAAGACTCATTCAGTTTTCGGAAAGAAGCGAAGGATGACGTCATGAAACACGCAGCTGAATACCTCGGGAAAGATGACACTACATTAGGGGAGGCAACTCGGTGTTTCTAGCAAAGAATTAGGGAGAAACAACATTTCAGCACACCGAGGTACATGGCCTCAACATGCAATGTTTTACATTATGAATCGGTTTAAGTATTACAGTTTGCAGTAAATAACACAAAGGATATAAGGAATAATTGACTAAATATTTCGTGTATATTTCGAGAGCACCTATTGTGTTCTGTAGAGTGTAGAGCGACCCTAGAACCGACACCCGCGCTACACGTGCGTCACCTTGGCCAGCGATAAACCACGCAGACCTACAGATCCTTGAAAGGCCCCGAGAAGTCTGAGTGCGGAATTCCAAAGGAAAATTTATAGGCGAGTGGCTACAAAAAAAAAAAAAAAAAGACAGTTTTAGTAACAGACTGACCGAGTCTCTTTATTAACGACACTTTCGACAAACGAAATCGAGGCTGAAGTAAAATAAAGCACAAAAGCAAGCACTTTAAGGTCGACAATACCTGTAGTACGGTATTATATATGTGTGTGTGTGTGTGTGGTGGGTGTGCTCTCCTCACACAGCAGCTCCCCTTACACTCTTTCCCTGACTCACCGCCATCATTTAGAACTCGATATTTCAAACCCGCTCTCATCCGACTATCATTGCTTCAAAGTTTGGTTCTGTTACCCAGTCGGGTCGGGTTTTCTTGTTACCATTTTTATACAGAAGTCTTTTAGCCGCCCCCTCGGCTGACTAATCCGACCGCTCGTAGCCGTCCTCTGCCGGCAGAACTTCAGACGCTGACCTCTGCACAGAAACTCACCTGTGTAGAAAGGGTTAACCGTAGACCTCTGAACCAGCAGCCCGGCTTCTTCTCTCCTCTCTCGCTCTCTCCTCCTCTCTCCTCTCTCTCCCTCTCTCTCTCTCTCTCCTCTCTCTCTCTCCATCTCTCTCTCTCTCCATCTCTCTCTCCATCTCTCTCTCTCTCTACATTTTCAGTTAACGGTGAGCCACTTAAATCCATCCTAGTAGTGGCTACCCGCTCGCCGTCTCCTGTCCCTTTTTAGGCGTCATTTCCACTTTCCAAACGAAGCAGAAGTAGCCATCAACAACGAGGTCCATTAACATCTATACAAAGGCCCAGATTAGCTAACCGTTATTTATGTTAGTATATATATATATATTTTTGTTAAAGATACCATACTGTCACGATAACAGCACCTTTTTGGTATAAAATAAAGTTGGTATTCATAGGAATAACTTGTTGGGTTCATAATTATGTAAAAAAGGGGCTTGAATTGATAACAACCTCACAACTGATGGAATGTTCATGGTTAATGACTTTTAATGTTGTTGTTTTTTTGTTGCTTGGATAATGCATAATGCATTTCCATTAGCAATAAAGCGTGGAAAAGGCTGATAACAGAATTCGAACGGTGTAGTCATACACGCACACATTGGTGGCCAAAATTGCCGACTCACAAATAAAATAAAGCGTGGGTCATATATAACCATTTTATTGGTTACAGTGCTGCGTGCGTATGACAAAACGTGTCGCGTGCAATGAGTTTATAACGGTGTACGTCAGCTGCGAGATGACGCGTTTTCGGAAATATGAACCGAGAATATCGGACGGGCGGGGGGCGTATGACTGTGATCTGCAGTGAAATGATGTTATTCTTGACAACAACAAAGTCGAAGAAATGACAAATAGAGAATTGAACAAGTGACACGAATTGTAATAAAAACTTCTCAACACAAAAGAAGAATGACTAACAGAAAATTTAGTGATAAAAATACAAATCTCGTTACAGGCGCTTCCAGGACGTTTTGAGGGAACAGCCGAAGACGGTGATGTGTCTGTGATTTTGTGGCTTGTTGCTGGCGGCCGAAAGTTTGGGTTCCACAAGCAGGTCCGGGAAGAAGACATCGAGTAGCGCTAGAAACGTCCGTAGATGATTTCGTCTACGGCTGGGTTGTCAGGGCGAAGAACACAGCCGGAGAAACGGTGAGGCGAAATGAAAGTAAAGCTTTCCAGAGAGAAAAGGCAAACAAACAAGGACGGAGTTAATTCCTGTCGTGTGTCTTTGTTGATACAAAGTGCTTCTTGCTCTACAGCCCATAATACTTTCCAGGTGCCGCAGCTCAGCAGTTCCTGCTCTGGTCCGTGCCGGTTCACACCGGCGGTGTTTGCAAAGCTGCGGCCAATTACGGCCGCTGGACAGGACTCTCCGCCCGAAGCGCTGGGCAACGAATACAAGACGAAGCAGGTTGCCGTGGCAACAGCACCGGCAGCCAATTAGACCAAATATGGAAGCCATGCGACTGACTCTGCATGCATGTCGTTCTTACGGCTACGCACGCGACGACCCCGCCGAACAAAGCACACGCGGAGACAACAGACAGCCGGCGCTACAATGGCACTGACCGCCTGACATTCTAGTGGCGGTATGGAAACAATCTTTAATGTGTCAGTGTTTATTTGTTCCTCGCCAGACATTGCTTCCATCTTTCTCTAGCCTTCCGGTCTGGTTTTTTAACACGGTGGCGGTCCTTGCTTTCGTTTGCTTTTTTACTTTCTTAACATAAAACAGAAAATTAATGTTCGCGAGTCTAGTAAAAAAAAGAGAGAGAGAAGGGGTTTCTTTGTGGCGTGACTCAGTGCAGAGAGAGAGAGATGGCGAGCACTTGTTGATCGTCTCACAACTTCTGCACACGTTCGGAAAATTCTTTTCAGGATGACCTAATAAACTTTGGTATATTGAGGCGGGGAAAAAAAGGAAGACTACACTTGTTTTGTTTGAATTATAAAATGCTATTTGGAACCGAAAGCTCCTCTATAACAATGGACTACCCGCCACCTAACAATTCCACGTATAATTTTTAAGTCACATGTTCTATTACTCGATAGTGTTCAGTATCTAGAGCCAGTATAATTTAGCAATACAACCCTGGCCAGTCAGCTTGGCCCACCGAGCAATTTTCAGTATTTCCTTCTACGTTACACATAAAAGCTTCAGTCTGGATGCCCAACAACTGTCCAATAACGAAAGGAAAGTTAGTTCCTATTCATACTATAAAACGATTTGTAAAACTAACACCAAATACTACATGGGAAATGGTAGTCTGACAACGAAGAGGTTCCTTTTGCAACATTAGGAAAATTGCATCAATCAGTATATCCGAGAATCTTCCATCATATACTAAAAGATTCCTAAGAATTTCTTCATAACTCGTTCTTGCATAAAAGCAGCCATCCAAGCATCAGCATTTTCAGTCAGCGCTGAATTAACTTTTCAGCAAAAACTATTAATGCTGAAATGTGGAAAGAGTGAGAGGGTTCATATCAGGAGCAGATCGGTGCATAAGTCTAATGGGATATTTTATAAAACTTGGTACTCTAATAAAAACCGTCAGCAGGAACATTGGATTGATTACGAACACTGGACACTTCTACCCTAATAAAAGGAGCAGATCAACAAAAAAGCAATAACTCGTCACTAAGGAAAGAACGGGTTTGGGCAAGGATTCGAGAGAAGACAGGTTTGCCTCAAGTGGAACATTAGCTAGAGAATTGGGACAGATTTTTTTTTGATTGTCAAGAAGATACCGGATAGATGATTTGTTAGAAGATATTCGGTCAAAATGGGCTTCAAATTACACATTCAAGCCAAACAACAAGGAAGGTAGAAGATTGGAGTAAAGTGGTATTTGCAAAAGAAATTCACTTAGTCTATTTAGTAACAGCGGAGCTTTGAGAGACAGACGAATATCAGGTGAAAGATTTAAATCAAGTTCTTGACTAACTAGAAAGTGTCTACAGCCAGCCCTGGTTCCTTACTAATGGTAAAGACAGTTTGATAACCTCGGGGCAATATCTTGAAAAAAAAACCATCTAAGGAATAGAGAAAAATTAGCGAAAGTCGATAAATAGAAAATATCTAATCATACAAGAGTTTGGTTGTAACAATCCCAGATAGGATGAGAGAAGTTATTAAAAACACAATGTTTACCGACCAAAATATTAACAGAAGGAAGACCCTGTAGTTCTAACCCGGTTTTAAGCCTTCATGTTTAAGGAAATGAATAAAACACTAAAAATTACTGTGAGAAAGTGTACTGGCTGGCTGTATATCCCAATAAATATGGTTGAGGCGAGCCCATAGTCAGGGCGGCCAAATATGGTATATATGTGGGGCTAGATGCGCAATAGCTTTATTAGACATAAATAATTTTTTATTACTACTTTTTACTCAACAAAAGTTTATTCTCACAAAAAACTTGAACTTTTAGCAGAAGATATTGAAAATGAAAATTTAAAAAAAAAAAAAGAAAAAAAAAAAAATTGGTAGCCTTAAGTTGGCAGATCTTTTATTCGATGCAAATGATGGCGTCCATTGATGTACACAGGAGACTGTATCGTGTCCCTGTACATGCGACAGTTTCTTGTGCTGCTGTTTCATAATTGAGTTAAAAAGACACTCGCTGTTCTACTTAATTCCATCTGTCGTCTACTTTTAAATGATGTACACAAAATATCTGCGTGCACCAAAAATTACGGGGGGAACGAAACTGGAAAGTTAAGAACAACTTGTAAAAGGTGCAGCTGTGGGGTTATCACTGTAACAGTTTTCACGTCAGAGCTGTGATCCGAATGCGACACGAAGACGTTATAAACGATATCCATGGTAAACTGGGCGGCGAGCGACTCTGCCGTATAGTCCGCTGGAGGGCCCAAGTCTTTTCCTCCCACCTCCTCCCGGGTCGGGATATTTTCTTCAACAGATCTAACAAGACGTTTCCCTATCAAAGTCGTAAGTACCGGGCCTTTCTGGCGCAAGGTAAGTGATGTTGTCTACAAGAAGGTGCCGACGCGTGTGCGTCAGTGCTCTCTCTCTCGTCGCTCTTCTCCATCTCTCTCTCTCTCTCGTCTCCATCTCTCCTCTCTCGTCTCTTCTCCT